>JADDOH010003436.1:0-113925 GCA_016648135.1 Agrypnia vestita | reverse complement strand
ATATCAAAAAAAAAATTTAATGCAGTCATCGAGGATTACTAATTTGTAATATACTGAATGCGAGATTTTAAAGAAAACAAAGCCTATAAATTTATAGAAAACATGATTTTGGAAGGGATATATACATAAAATCTAGAATTCAGAACATTTTAAATAAGTAAACCTAGGTGACTGAATTTAAAACTTTTTTTTAAAAATATTTATATATTGCTGCCTTTAATTTTATACCCCATATATTGAATAAATAATATCATACATTGTCACACACTAGCGTTAAACAAAAAAATATATATCACGGTCCAAGGGATTGAAGGTTTGATTCTCGTACAGAGAAAACGGTCGATCTTATGTTTTAGAGGACAATATTATATTATTGACAGTTTTGGCATTAAAATTGTAGAAATTGTGCATAATCAGAAACTCAGATGAATCACTATCATCGTAAAAAATTTACGTTTTCATATGAAAATTCTAACAATTATTTTTTTAGCCATTTCCACACATTTCCACCAATGGCGAATGTTACATTCTGTAAAGTGATCACTTAAGCCAACCATAAGATAGGTCATAAGTCCAATGTACACCCAAATGACTTCTATACCTACTTTCCCATAAGAAATACCGTTTCGTCTTTGTGAGATATCTATAATATACATTAATTGATTAATAATGTCTCTGTGACATAAATCCAGCACTGTTCTGAAAGATTTGAACAAACCCAAAATATACTAAAAAAATATATTAAATAAAATTTTAAACCTCATTAGGTAATCTATCTAGCTTTAATGAAAATGTCAGATTTTACCGTTGTTACAGGAATACTATTTGTTAAAAATGTCCACAAAATATTTTTTTTTTAGGCAGCAAATAATATGATCGAGGTCCTATAGTGACCCCTTAAATCTACAAAAACACACCTTTCCCCAAAATAAATCTTGCATATGACGTAGCCCTAGCGTGGAATAGATTTTTTTATAAATTTACCTTAAGTACGTGGGCACCAGGTTACCTGTCTATCTAACTACCTACCGAGCTTCATGTTGTAAACTAAATGAAATGAAATTTTATTAATTTAAATATTTCGCATAAAAGGCTTCACACGCCTATGTATAAGTTTTTTCCTATTAGATAATGCTAAATCAAAATATTGCCAAGGAAAAAGTTTTAATCTCATCGACCTTTGAAGTATTAAATTTTAAGTTTCAATCATCAATGAATTAATGAGAAATTCTGATTCTTTCAAAACAAAAGTAGTAAAATGTAAAATACAATTTAACTTAAGTACAGTTAATAAAGTTAATGCTTTCTATCCGTTTCAATAAGGACTTATTTATTAATTTTTCAAAAAATATCACGCTATAATGTACGCTCCAAAGTCCAAAGTAAAGAACTATACTGTAAATTTACAAAATGTAAATATGATTACTAACCCCGTTCCGCATTTCTCTCCCTATTCATTCTTTCCGCATGACTACGCTACCTGAGCTTCTGAACTGGAGAGAGCTGGCACAAAACCGAGATGAGTAGAGGAAGACTCTTGAAGAGGTCAAGACCCACCAGGGGTTGTAGAGGCAAAATTGATAATGACCACGCTATATAAATTACCCTAACTATTTGAATTAGCAACACCCGGAAGGAGCCAGAACGCATTGAATTGTACCAAAAGGTTCGAAAGAGGACTTTTCTTATATAATGCGTGGCAGCGGACACAAGCAGAGTCTTTACTTGACAGTTAGCGAAAAGCCACCGATAATCGAGCGTGTGATTCAGTGCGAGTATTAGAGACCAGCGATTAAAGTACCGGAGTACCTTCCTGCAAACGGAATATTTTGAGCGAGCGAAACTACATAATAAAGTGTTCTACAGATAAGTGGAAGGTTCTCTAGTGACGATTAGTTTGAATCACGACATGGCATTACAGTTAAGTGTGTATCCAATATATTACCTAAATAAATCTTTATTTAATTTAAGTGTTTCATTTCGTCTCCCACCGCCGCGATCTTCTGACAGAAATTAGTGAAATAAATATATAAATATTTGATTTTGCTTTTTTTCAAAATATATGTATATGCAAAACTGGCATTTTAATGTACTGATTATTTATTACATTTAATTGATGAGGGGTATAGTAGCGGAAGACCTCAAAAGAGATGGGCCGACGATATTATAGCCACTGTGGGTGGAAAGAAATGGCTATAATTAGAAAACAACAAGGAAAGATGGAAGGGTATGGAAGAGGCCTTTATCCAGCAGTGGATTGATGAAGGCTGATGAAGAAGAAGAAGAAGATAATAGCAAAAGCAGCAATATCCAAAAAAAAAGGTTTTGAATGCAGTCACCGAGGATTACTTATTTAATTCTAAATTTACTACTTAATTCTACGTACTTAATTCTAAATTTTCTTCTTACGTACTTAATTCTAAATTTTATATATCTATCCATTCAAAAAATGTTTCCTTTATATTTTTAGGCAATATTTCCTATAAAATCTCGAATTCAGTACATTCTAAATTAGTAATCCTTGATGTAACACGTGAACACTTGAATCCACAAATGACGTAACACGTTATCCATTACATGTAGCACAGTCCAAGAGATTGCGGGTTCAATCCCCATCCGCCAGTTTGTCTCATTTGTCAATAAATATCACACTGTAATACTTGCCCTCTAAGCAAGTTCTATACTTCAAAATTTATATTTGATTAGTCGCCCCTCTCCGCCTTGCCGGGAGCCCCGGCCTCCGGATAACTGGATTATTTTCCGGGGATATGTTTGTATTGAAGACAGATTTCAGCGTGTATTTATAGGACCGGTGTTTGATGTTCCGGTACTTGAGCTAATTGCATCAGGGATCCATTACGGATGATGAAGTCGCAGTCATCCGACACTAATAGATGAATGTTGTATACGCGATGAATAACGAAAGGTTAGTCATTTTGTCCGCCAGAAAAAAATTCAAATAATGAACATGTTTCAATTGAGTGATTCCGCAAGACTAAAATGTAGATTTTCCCTCTGAATTGTACCACCCTTTCCCCACTCTAAGACCCGAATCCCGAGTCAATACTTAGATGATTTAAAGGTTAGTTAAAATTGGATATTGGTGACTTGTGAATTCAGGAATTGCAGTGAATAGGAAAATTGTGATAGATATTACCTTTTTACTCCCTTTTTTAAATTCGTAGCGTCTATGGATTGTTGTCCGCCGGAAAACTTTAACCCTTTTCCCGTGATCCAATCGAGCTAAACCGTTGCAGGTAAACTTATGGCGACGGTAAAAATGATCTAACAAATTTAATAATTATAGTAAAATTTTGGATTTTTCGAAATTTTTATGTTTTTTTCAAATTGGAATCAATAAAAATGAGTAATGAGCCCGACGCGTGCAGAAGGCACGAAACCGGATTCAATGAGAAAGGTAGTATAATAAAAATATACTTTGTATGGGTTGGTTTTTTTTATAAAACAATTAATGGACTGCCCTCATCTTTGGAAAGCATCTGCTTGGAAGTTACGCAGGTTTTACCTTGGAAACTGCAGCTACTTATTACTTTTCTTCTACAAACAATTCCCAGATTAGCAAACAGATATGAGCAGTTAAACGTTTTTGCCACCAATATAAATAAATTCATAAATATTTTAGTAAATATTCTGAAAGATTACTAAATTTAATATATTGAGACTTACTTGAGTCGTTTGTAAAAAATTAAATTACCTTCTTATACTAACATCTTTTTCTTACTAACTTATTTTTATGTGCGGGCTTTCATGATCTTGTGAATTATTCAATGTGATTTAAGAAGTTTAATATGTAATTACAATACCCCTGTGTAATACTACCTAATAATACCTAATGTGGCGTGTGTTATTGTTTAATACTGTAATACCTTACTTAATTTTAATTTACATCTAAGTTAATATAAACTTATGTAATACTTACTGTATATATAATTAATCCTATGTGACGTTATGTAAATTCTGAGATAAACGAATAAAATGTTTTAAAAAATAATTGCACAGACTAGATTTATAAAAAATATTTTAAATAATTACTAGGCAGACTTTCCAGATGAACGGCAATGTTTTTTTTAGTATATGTCCATTATTCATATGAAAAATTGACAAATTGATTCGTTCATCTCAGAATGTACTAAACGGCACATAGGATATGTATACAGCGACGTTATGTTTCAATGTGCTGACTGAACGCGTATGTTGTGTATGTGGGAAGGCTGATGGCTGATGAGGATGAAGCCGCGGCGTTTGAATAGTATTTATTGAGATTTAAGAATGACAAAGTTACAAGTAGAGTAATTACAGTTATACAATAATGAGTCGATGAATGGCGAGAGCTTCCGCAGTACAAGCGGTTCACGAAGAGGGCTTCCGCCGTATCCGAAAAGCCCCGCAGGAGTGAGATGGTCTGCTCTGGAGACTACCGACTAGTGATCGTGAACAAAGGAATCGGGGGTGTTATGATTTCGTCTTTACTCGGCCGCGCGTGTGGGTATTTAGTCTAGATCAGCAAGGTGCGTTTCCTCGCTCTCCATGCCCTCTGCTGTACATTGCCTTTCTACTCGGTCATTGGCCCGGCTTACATTGTCGCCTGTTTGCTATGCTCAGCGATCTTGCCTCAACCTCTGTAACGAGGGCGACGGCCTGCCGTACTTCGATGTCAGCATATGCGGTACCTCATTACACGGGTGTGTGTGTGTATGTGTCTTGGGCCACCACTTGTATATAAAAGTATATATTAAATGAAGGTTTTTTTGACTTCATCAATAATTCATTTAATTAGTTAATGAAAAAGCGCTTTAAAATTAACTGTTTTCTGAAATTCAAAAGAAATACAGAAAAAATATTTGGTACCACCGGGATAGCAAGATGAAATAATAGATGTATCATTTGCACAATTCTACACAATGTACGTTACGAATTTGAAATCTTTCATGGCATCCATGGCGATATTGATATTTCTGTTCCCCGGTGAAAAATTACAAAAATTGGCTGAGTTATAACAATTGGAAGCTAGCGTGTTAAGTAAATTTTAAAATGAATGAAATTTTTATTTTGCGTTATTCTCAAAACTCCCTTTTCAGATTTTCGGAGATGATATCTCAAAAACTAATGAACCGTTTTTGTTCAAGTTTTACAAACATTGCTAATAATATCACCTACAATATATTTATGTTTATTTTTGATAAATTGCGTCGTTTGTTTAGTTCGAATTTTTAACATTTTTTTAAGAAAAATATGAACATTTTTTGAAAAACTGATCTCATTTTCACAAGAAAAAATCAAATTTTATCGATCGGCACATCCCATACATAACACCAATTAACAATCCCAATTATCATAATTTCGTTGTCTGTCCGTCTGTCCGCCCGCCTGTCTTGTCTGCCCCCATAACTTTTTATAAATTAATAATAATTCTTTAGGAACCACCATTTTTGACGGGTTATGGCTAGTAAAATAATAAAAGTTTAAAATTTCACTCAAACTGTTGTGACGTTTGCGTCTTTGTAGAGGGTGTATTTTGGGGTGGAGTTTTTTTTTGAAGAAGTTTAAATCGAAAGTTTAAAAGAGAGGCTTTAAGAAAAGTTCTAAAAGCGATTTTACTTTAAGTTCATTTATTAAAAGTCTAATATATTATTTGAAATCTGCTTTTGCAAGCTCAAAGCTATGTTTAAAATTTATTTACGTGATTGAATTAAGTTTACGTTTAGTCCAACATATAATTTGGCCAGTAATTGTCTAGTGATAGTAATTTAGGACTCCTCGATGTGACGCGGTTACCCGGTACTTTTGGTAGCGTAGCAGAAGAAATGCCATTGTATTCATACGAGGCGAAACTAACCTAACATTATTAACGCGCAACATGAGCCGGACTCAAAACGACGATCGATTGAACAGACTAACAAAATCGCCTTTCATGGCGGCGCATTAGTCACTTCCTCGCATCCGGTAGCGGCGTCGCGAACATAAATATGTCTATTTGAATAGGCCAATATCGTTACACTGTGACGACACGATTATCTCCAAAAGCTGCGCGCGCCGCGTTGAAGGATATTTACGGGACAATACAAAGCTCAGCGATTTTTAAATTTAAAAAATAATTTGTCGATGAAAAATATTAAATAATATTTACTGTAAACAATGTTCAAAAAAAACTTAAACGTGCAATAGTTGGGTCAAATATTTTTTTAATTGAAAGTATTTTTTGATGGGCCTCAAGGTGAACTTCATGGACGAAGATTTTATTAAGAAAAATCGATAGTTTAACGAGTTTTAAATACGGGAATGTATATGGGATATAAAAGATTTTTGTGGACGAGAAACTCTAGAAGTTCTAATCAGATTGCGCTGAAAATTTTCTGAAAAATTACTCGGATACATATCTTTGATGAGTTCGTTAACTAGCTTGATCGGCCATCTTGTTTCAAAATGGCGGCCATTCAAAAAGTTAAAAAATTCGTTACTCCCTTAATATAAGTGATGAGAAAAAAGGAATCATCAGTGTGCGACATTATGGTATTCTTTCAAACATGGACGAAAGCTTACTGATCCTTACGGTCAGAAATATTTTTTCAAATCAATTGATGGTTCTGCTTGTTTAGAATAAATTAGCCTTACACCCGTAAAAAATCACGGTTCATAATAACTGCAGGACTTCAAATCTGAAAATGAATAGAAAACCATTGTTTTTTTTTAAATTAACTTCGTTCGCTTAAATCAAAAACTGAATTTAATAATATAAAACTGTGCAGACCGTGTAATTTGGTGAGCCACTCTTACGTGTCGCCTAATGTGTGTGTGTGTGTGTTTGTGTATGTGTGTGTGTGCGTGCATGTGTGTGATGATGTATTGTGCGTTGATTTTAAGCTTGCGAACTCATTATTTTAAACTAAGATAAACTGTAGAAGTCTCACAGAAACGAAGCTATTTATATGAGTAACGTATATGTTGGTTTTTTATAAGATGGCCTAAGGCCTACAACCTGTATTTATATATTTATTTATTTGAAGGGACTACGCTAGAGTCATCTGTAGTCCTTCTCATGAAATAGTTATACACAGATTTCGCAGCATCAAATCACACCTCTACATTTTTAGTTTTGGACTAAGTATATATTTTGTGTCAGCGAATATGACAGTGGCAAGCGAATTTTCATGTTGCAAGAAACATAATTATTCGCGTCATTAGTTTTGCGTCTGGAACGACGAATTTAATTAATTTTTTTTTTCTACACATAGATTATTTTTGTATATCTTACCAATTGATTAATCTTGTAATTGCTTTATTATATTAAAATATTTTGCCGAGACCGTCAAGTCAAAGCACACTAATGCCGATATTCTCGCAAAATTTTCAAAACGCCTTATTTATTCCCAATAACGTGAATGTTTTCTTTATTTCTCCCTACACGAAAGCAAAAATTAAACGGGAAAATATAATTCACGGCTAACACGATTTCGGTCCCTCGAGTAGAAGTGTGGGGCTCGCTCTATATTATAATTTGGGTTTGATTTAGACCTTTTCGACGCGCGCCGCCGTACACGGCGCCCGTCCCCCGAGCCAGATAAGGTCTCCAACTTTTATCAATACATATTATATTAGTTGAATTAAACTTCCCCCGGCTACACCCCTGGAGGCCGGCCATTGTAGTTGGCGGCTTGGAGCGTATTAACTAGTCGCGGCCGCGTGGAATCAGGAGCCGTTGTGACGCGATATTATTTATGAGGTTAATTAATTAATTACACAACGTTCTCCCTCGCGAAACTGTTAAACAACTTATATGAATTGATTGCATTCTGCTTAGCGAAATACTCCTGTTTAATATATTCAGAATATTTTGAAAATGTTCACATTTTTCAAGAACACAATATTAATTTTTTCCCCAGAGAAATTACGATTAATTATGATCCATCTGGAGGCAAAATCTAGTAGTGTGTTCTTAAAAAAATTGAACATAGATACTCAAAACATTTTGAGTATCTATGTTCCCTGCATAAAATTATATATATATATATATATATAATATATAATAATATATATATATATATATTAGGTCCTTACATATGAAATCGGCGTTTAGTATGGGAGGAAAATAAAGCCGATTTTTTTTTATTATAATATATTTATTTAATCAAAGTATGTACCATTGCTATCTATGCACTTTTGCCATCTCATAGGTAGTTCATCGATCCCTTTACTAAAAAAACCATTCGGACGGGAATCAATAAAATCTTTGAAGGCGGTTTGGACTGCCCCATCGGAGTTGAATTTTTTCCTTTGCAAGAAGTTATCCAAATTTCGAAAAAAATGGTAATCTGTTGGGGCAAGGTCCGGAGAGTACGGTGGATGTCTTAGACATTCCAATTGAAGCTCCTCTAATTTGGTAGCCGTCTGTTGTGCAGTGTGTGGTCTAGCGTTATCATGAAGCAGCAGTGGCCTAGAGCGATTAACCAGCCTCGGTTGTTTAGCAGCTAGCTTTTCCATCATGGTTTGCAGTTGCTGACAATAGACATCTGCCGTAATCGTCTGGCCAGATTTAAGAAAGCTGTAGTGAACGACACCAGCACTAGTCCACCAAACGCTCACAAGTAACTTTTTTGGAGTCAATTTTCGCTTGGGGCATGGTTTGGCTGGTTCGGCAGGGTTCAGCCATTGCGATTAGCGCTTCCGATTATCGTACAGGATCCACTTTTCATCACAGGTAATGATTCGATTTAAAATCCCTTCATTATTGTGCCGGTTGAGTAATGCAACGCAGCAGTCAACGCGCGTTTGTTGATTTTCTTCACTCAATTCGTGAGGTACCCACCTTTAAAGCTTTTTCACCTTACCAATTTGCTTCAAGTGGATTAAAACAGTTTTATCACTAACACCGCAGCCTGCAGCTAACTCGGATGTGGTTTGCGATGGATCCGCTTCCACAATAGCCTTCAATTCTGCATTATCAACTTTGTTCTCCGGCCGTCCACGGGGCTTGTTCTGCAGGTCGAAATTTCCAGAACGAAAACGTTGGAACCAAAAACGCACTGTGTTTTCTTTTGCGGCACCGTCGCCATACACATCATTAATCCTTCGAGCCGTTTCTGCAGCACTGGTGCCACGGTGGAACTCGTACTCGTAAATAACGCGATATTTCAAGTTTGAGTTTCAATTGAGGAAAAAACAAATGAATTATAATTTTCTAAACAAAAATACAAGAGTAAATAGCTGTATAAATTTAGATTTGGAATTCCTAACCAAAGAGAAGATATTTGAGATCAAATTTGCCAGTACGGCAAAACGCCAATTTCATATGTAAGGATCTAATATTTGTCTAATTAATATTGTATGAGGGGAGTTGAGGAAAGGGGTTTATAAACACTTGTCACTAAAAACCCAAGACGGGAAGGAGAAATTGCATTTTGTGTTTGTATATCCACAATATTACTTTCCACCATCCAACAGTTGAACAGTAATGGCATATAGATCATGCCAAGTCAAAATAGATTTATCAATATTTTGTTACATATTACAATAATTGTAGTGTCGGATCTCTACGATGTCAGGGTGTTCTTAAAAAAACCCTTTTTATTTGATGTCGAAGCTATATGGATGTCAAACAGATTTCCATCGATAAGGTACTGATACACATGCTTATTAGCCCTTGCTTATTAGTGGCATGTGTGTACGCACATTGCAAGTAATAAGCATGCTCATTAGTGGCATGCTTAAAAATCAACCGCCGGTTGATTTATGAGCATGCTTATGTCATTCGCGGCTAGTATCGATTATCAATGCGATCTTCTCAGTCCGCGACAGATGAAACAAATATGGCGCGTTGGGGAGATGATAAAACATTGCTTTTCGTGACTTATTACAGGAATCACGAATGTTTGTGGAATACTCGGTTACCGCTATGTAAAAATTATTTAGCAAGAAATAATGTTTATGAAACTTTATTAAAAGACATGAATGATTCAAATCTTACAATAAAAATTATAAAAACTAAAATCAAAAATATTTTGATTTATTGGTTCACTTGAATTTTCTATTTCAGTTTGCAGTTTCCATTTTGAGCAAGAGCGTCTCTATTCTATGAAAAGAGCATGCCAGTAATAAATAAGCATGTGTTTTTGATTAAACCCAGGAACTGTTTAAATTTATGGGTTCACTTGAATTTTCTATTTCAGTTTGCAAAGTTTCAATTTTGAACTAGAGGTTCTTTCTATTCTATGACAAGAGCATGCCACTAATAAACATGTGTGCTTGATTGTTAGCTTTGAGCATGCTAATAATGAGCAAGTGTGTACTGTTGTTAGGGCATGCTAGTTTTGAGCGTGCTAATGAGCATGCCAGTAATAAGCATGTGTATCTGTACCTTCATGCAAACCAGTCATTGCAATCTAGAGTTTTGTCTTAAGTATAAAAGTTTGATCAATATTATATAAATAAGTACTGAATTATTTTTAATGTTGTTATAAATCGGTTTGTTTCATACATCTCTACTAATTTATTCGTATGAAATTCGACATCTGTCTTGACGTTAGGGTAACAATCACCATTGTAACAATCTTGCATTTTAACCATAGAAGGCTTTTTTGTACGCTGTGGCTTTTTCTTAGTCGATTAGCTTAACAAGTACTTCGTTTTTCGAAAATGGCGGCACCTACCAGCGTGACATAACCGTCTCTTTCGACGTCCTGTTGTGGCTGAGTTGACACAAATAATCAACGCGAAATACTCAATAGTTCGAAAGAGAAAGCAACAAATGTTCGTCGTGTAAGTCGAAACGACTGACACGGCGAACATTTGCCTATAAAAGTTGTCTTCTATGGTTAAGAATAAAGCAGAGAATATCTATTCCCATCTTCTCTCAGGGTAGTTTTTTTTAATACCTTTATTATAAGCTTAGAAAATGTAGCGACCATTTGTACATTGGTGCTTGGAAATGTTTAATTATTTTTAAATTATTGTCATTTTACAATCGTACTTTTTATTTCCTTGATTATTTTATTTGTATTGCATTTAAGGAAACTCCTATTGTACTATTTGTAAGTAGGCATTTAATTAAGTGATATTAATATGAGTAAGATTTATTTTAACCATACTTTAAAATGAGAACAATGACATTTTAGAAATGGGATATATTGGAGTATGTTTTATATGTATTTAAAAATGTAACAATATTTTATAGTAATACAAATGGCAATCCATTTTAAGTGGTCCAGCACTGGTTGTTTGACCGTCTCAGAAAAAAAAAATCATACGTGCATTTCCTTATGTTTTGTTAGTGTAAAACATTTTTTTTAATTTGAGAAGACATTACGTAGTTTCCAAAATATTTGTGTCCAAATTTTTGTTGTCGAAAACATCTTTGAGTTTTCCAAAAGCAGCCCAGCTCATTCCATTTCGTCTTGGCAATTCTGCTATTTCTTTGTTAATTTTTGTCTTGTGTCCCAGATATACATATTCATCTACTATTTCAATATCATTGTTTTTGATTGAGATGATTTCATTTTCTTTATATTCGTAT
Organism: Agrypnia vestita; assembly: GCA_016648135.1. NCBI lineage: Eukaryota > Metazoa > Arthropoda > Insecta > Trichoptera > Phryganeidae > Agrypnia > Agrypnia vestita. The sequence goes on along the minus strand of JADDOH010003436.1, from coordinate 102,398 downwards.
TAAGACAGACTTTTCTCGAAACCTCGTGTAGTTCTTTTATCATTATACTTAGTTCTTTAATCTTTTCACTTACAACTACTATGTCGTCAGCAAATCTTAGGTGACTTAAGTAAGTGCCACCTATCTTCATACCTTTGTTGTTCCAATTTAGGGTCTTAAACACATCTTCTAAGGCTAACGTGAATATACCACAAAGGTTAAAGGGTTAAGATACCACAAAGATTTTTAATTGTCATTTTTTTTGAGGGTAGACTACTCACCATTGATATTTTAAATATTGTCACACAAAAAAATTGGGTCTGAAAAACTGCTCCTTTTTTGAGATATTATGTATAGAATTGAATTTTGTTCTTTCGCTTACAATAAATTTGGCTTCACAGAGCAAACGAACAAAGACAATTCAGAATATTTTTTGAGTTTGTTCAAATCTTTCAGAACAGTGCTGGATTTATGTCACAGAGACATTATTAATCAATTAATGTATATTATAGATATCTCACAGAGATGAAACTGTATTTCTTATAGGAAAGTAGGTATAGAAGTCATTTGGGTGTACATAGGACTTATGACCTATCTTTATGGTTGGCTTAAGTGATCACTTTCACAATGTAACATTCGCCATTTCCACCCATGATAGAATATACCATGCTTATTATTTTTGGAAGTTGTATATATGTTCAAATTGCGTAGAAAGCTTTCATATATGAGTTGTAAGCGCCTTTTCCATGCGGCTTGTACAAAGCCATTTTCATTCCCCTAAATCCCCACAGATGTCGCTAATGAGAAAATCTACAATTTATTTTACGGAATTTGAGAGCATGAAAATGAGCAGAGAATGAAAATGGCTTTGTACAGGCCGCATGGAAAGGCGATTACAACTCATATGTGAAAGCTCTCCACACAATTTGAACATATATACAACTTCCAAAAAATGAATAAGCATGGTATATTCTATCATGGGTGGAAATGGCGAATGTTACATTGTGTAAAGTGATCACTTAAGCCAACCATAAAGATAGGTCATAAGTCCTATGTACACCCAAATGACTTCTATACCTACTTTCCCATAAGAAATACAGTTTCATCTCTGTGAGATATCTATAATATACATTAATTGAACAAAGACACTTTTATTTGTAGGCCAAAATGTACTGAACACAATGCAGTTTATTTGAAAAGCCTAGCGCAACCCAGTGCTGAGTAATTTAGAAAATCGTAGATGCCATCGATCGCGAAAAACGGCTTAAGTCATAATAGTTTTAGACTACCAGACCATGGGGGAATGCAACTACAAAATACGATTTTTTTTTTGGATGCTCAAGCAACCAATTTTTTTTTTGGACCCTTGGAAGAAGGGTCGAGTCTCAACGGTATAGCAACACTTCTAGTCTTTATATTACGGATATTTTATTTTTTATCATATGCTTACAGATCTTGACTGTTTTATTGAAGTGTTCACATTATAATTATTGCATTTTTTTAATATTTAAAGGGTGTACACATGTCGCCCGTATTTCCATCCGTGAAGTCGCCCTTACTGTTCCGATCACAGTTTACACTGCGCCTCTCGAATGTGGTAAAAACAAAGTGATTTCTGTTTTATTTTAATTTTAAATTCTACTGTTATTAAACTATAATAATTTTGTACGTTTTTTACGCCTCAACTTTTTACTAATTCATAAAAGACAGACCCACATAGAACAAAATGAGTACTGTTTTTCGAACATTTAGACCTTTTTTAGAAAGAATCCAATCTGTAGAATGCGTCGTATCATGGTAAATATCAGTTCTTTCTTGTAATTACGTAAAAAAACATAAAAACATCTCTACAACGAGCACTATGGTAAAATATATAGTAATGAATTAAATATCGACGTATAATGTTTTGTAGGTTTAAATTATTAAAGCCATTTTCTCAGTTCCATGTTGTTTGTATGCTTTCAGCAGAACTACGTCCAATTTATACTTTCTTAATAGAAATTAGAGATAAAAATATTATAGAATCGTAGCTCTGCGTGGATTGTGGAATTCTTTTAAATTTATGCTAAATTCTATATGGTCTAATTCAGGTTCATTTCATTTGGAAGGGGTTTGGCATCAAAACACCATGCTTACCAGACGGGTTGGTGGGTTCTGATATCAGCCGTTCTGAATATGGGGAACAGGCGCTGTTTGTAGGCGCCCATTATGGGTCAGACGCTACTGCCTGTTGGTCCGCGAGAGGTATTTTATTTCCCTCCTATCCTCCAAATCTTTCGAGCTTTCCCCTATCCGCCACCTGAAATATTTTCTCTACATGTATTCTGTAGTAGGTAAGAAGATTTTGATATCGTAACGTTTGAGTTCGGGGGATTTAGGCTGATAACAGTTAACTCGTACAAAAAAAATGGCAGAATATACGATAATTAATCACGATCACCAAACTAGGGCAATCCACAAGTTCCATTGAATTTTTTCTATTAGCTAAAAATACTTACAAATTGATTCCCCAAAGAGTGAAGAAAATAAATATCTTGGTACATCAGGCGAATACGGATAACTTCACGGATTGGAAATGCGGACGCCGTGTCAGTGAATTAGCTTTAAGTTTTAAACCATCACACGTGTTGTATTGTCTACAAACTAGTCTAGTCGTGCTATTACCAAAAGGTGTTAACCATTTTAAATATTACGATACTAACCCTTTTTGCGATTAGCCACTTTTGTACCGCAATACAAAGTAGATCTAAGTTTTAGATAAATGTTCAAGCGTTGTTGTAAATCAAAGTAATGATAAATTGTTGATAAACGCGTAGCTTAATATTTTAGCTAGCTTTGACAATTTTTTAGATAAGCTTCAAAATTATTTTTTGCATTTAAAACAACGTTATATTCCTATAAATCGTAATTACCTTTATATATTTAATGAAAAATATTTTTAACCTTGCATTGGTTGTGTTCAAAAGGGCACTCACTGGTCATTTGTGGGGTGTAAAAGCAAAGGCAGCAATATCAAAAAAAAATTAATGCAGTCATCGAGGATTACTAATTTGTAATGTACTGAATTTTAGATTTTATAGGAAACATGATTTTTTTGAAAGGGATAGATACATAAAATCTAGAATTCAGCACTTTTTTAAAATGAATAGAGATGGGAACACGGAATACGTGTCGCATCAATATTCTTACTAAGCTAAGTGAGGTTCGAACCCGCGACCTTCGGATCACGAGGCGAGAGTCCTAACCGCAAGACGAACAAGCTACTCAATTAAAAAACTTTTAAATTAGTAATTCTCGGTGACTATTCAACATTTTTTTAATTTTTTTGCGTTGCATTGCTGTCTTTTATATCCCACATATAATAAATCCACACATACTTGGGCACATGAGGGTTAATTCAAATGTTCAAAGGTCACCGTCACAAGGATGACAAATATATTTTGTCAATTTCCCAAATAAAAAAATTATAGCCCCTTTAGTTCCTTTGTACCTTTTTTAAAATGACGTCACACCTCAGTGCAAGGTTATTCGAGCAGTCGCCGTGTTGCCAGTAATAATGTTTAAATGTATGCTTAATGTTTTGTAAGGTGCTTGGAGTATTAATTTTCAATGTTAAAATATTTATTTTTGAATATTTTATATGTCAGATTATAAATAAATTTAATGAAAAATACTGTTTTTTATTTCGTTCCTTTGAGTGTTTTTCCGAGCTTAATTTAAGCGCCAACAATTTTGCAGGATTGGACGTCGCCAATAAAACGTTAATCAAATACTTAATTTGGAATAATTTTATGTACATGTACAAAAATATTCAGCAGTCAAAGCTCAGTAGCAAAAGTTGAAGCAAACATATACGAAAATGTTCAGTAGCCAAAAATCCCCAAATTTTTTTTTACCAAAGGTCAGTGTTTGTGCAAATAATTATTGTATTTTTGTCTGTCATGTCAATCGCGATATTTGTTCGACCGGAGACCATCCGGAGTGACTCTCCCCTGGCTAGATGGCTTGAGATGCGACGACAGATGTCGCATTGGTGTGATAGCTCACTTCGCATTCTGACCTTGGAGCGTGGGCAGTGATGTTTTTTTACGCATCGCATAATTAAATTAATAAACCTTGCCATCACTGTGATTTATATATATGTATATATGTTAGTTCTAACTACTTTGGGGGTAGCCCGCGTCAAATTCTGGTCGTCAGGACCAGTCGTCTGCCGACGTTTCGAACAGATCTCATGTTCATCTTCAGGGCGCCTTGTCAATGAGCTGCTTCTCCAAAAAGCGTACAACCGTTTGGGTCCGGAGCTCACCGTCAAGTGAAAGTTTGAAAAATTCTGCGTCAGGTGTTTGTGGAGGAGTGGGTTTCTCCAGCGACGCTTCTAGTAATCCGTGTATTTACTTTATTATCGTCATTATACAATGTTGAGAAGGTTGGATTTTCTAATTGCTTCGGTGTTTTCATCGTGATTTCTGGTTTATTATTATTAATATTATTTGTATTAGAAGATGAACAGTGAGATCTGTTCGAAACGTCGGCAGACGACTGGTCCTGACGGCCAGAATTTGACGCGGGTTACCCCCAAAGAAGTTAGAACTAACACATATTGTACCCGTGAAATATATATATATTAGAATCAGCGCCGAAACATACCTACCAACAAGTGCAAGACATGACTATCGAATTCTAAATTAAAATTAAATAATCGTTACGGGAGGAACGCCTCAGTTTTGTGCAAGAGATCCAGGACCCAGCCATCTGGTGAGTCAGTAGATGTTATTCTTGGGTGGTTTTGGGTCTGACCTTTATCCCGTTGTATTATAATTGTTATTTGCACAGAAGATTTATCTCCCTGGAGCTGTGCCTATTTACACGGCGTAGCTCCAATAATCGCCCCTTTATCATACAGTCAGTAAGAAATATTTACAAAAATATTCAGTAGCAAAAGATTCGTACCAAAAATACAGCAGTAAAAGATCAATACTAAAAGCTCAGTTGTAAGAAATCAAAATCAAAAGTTCAGTAGCAAAAGCTCTATATGAAATGTTGATTTTTGCCAATTTTTTTATCTTTTTATGCCAAAAACTCTGTATCAAAAAATGAATAGCACAATTCAGGTACAATTTTTAACAAAAGCTCATTAGCATGAGCTATTTTGTTTCATGTAATCATTTAATTAATATGGATTAAAATAACGATTTCGAAAGGGAAATTTTGAGACGCATCTTGTGACTGCTTCTAGTTTTATGATCAGACGCTGCAACAATGAGCTCTGTGTTTTGTTTTTAAGCTTTAGAGCGTAGCTTTTTAAGCGTCACAAAATTTGACATTTTGAGAAATGACTCAACAGCAAGCATCGAAGTACTTGCTGAATTTAACACCAATTAGGTGAAGGAGCTTAGCAAGTAGCGAAGGGAAAAACTACATTTCAAAATGAAGACTACAACACACACAACTACATTTGCAGTAAAATGTACATGAAGTGAACTAATTGTAGTACTACGAAATTGTAGTAGTAATGAAGTAATTGTATTACAAAATTGTAGTACTAATGAAGTAATTGTAGTATTACAGTACAATATCGATATTTTTTCCCAAATAAAAAGTTTGGGGACTAAAAAAAATAAAGGTCGCCGAAAAAATATATGAATATATCGACATTTTTCGGTAAAATAACATAAAAAAGGCGCCAAACAGATTTCTTCATTCAGTCCCAAAATTTTTCAAACCATAGTTTGGAGGGGGGGTTGTTTCGATTTCCAAAAATTTCTTCATTTATCTACATCTACTTCCTAAAAATTTCATATAAACAATATACTATTTGAAGTATGTACTCGTGTGTGTATACTTTGTAGTGTTCGCTTTGAAATGAAGTGTACTATTTGAAGTATATACTTTCAATAACATTGAAGTGTATGTAGTTCTTAGTGTGCACTACACTTCACCAGGTGTGAAGTGTGCACTTCAATGTAATGTAGCAGTGAGTACAGAGCGGACCCACCACTATTAGCAAGGCCAAAATTAAGATGGGGCGCTAATGTCCTCAAAGACACATCTGCCTTGGAGATTCAGGACTGGAGAGAGCTGGCACTAGACCGAGATCACTGGAGGAAGACTCCCCCAGAGCCAACAGTGGTAATTTTGACGAATTAAATAAATCGATGAAGCCAGGCACATGATGAATACCATCTCGAAAAGGCATATTTTACGCCATGAAAATCTACTCAAAACTACACTGGAGGGAATGGTAGAGGGAAAGGTTGCCAGAGGGCGCCCTCGCCGTGAATATCTTGAGCAAGTGTGCCAAGATATGAATTGTGCCTCCTACACAGAGCTGAAGAGGATCGCCGGAGACCGAGCGGGATGGAGAAGGAGACGTGCTTTGCTGCAAACCAATCCCAAGGATTGAAACCCAGGGAGGAAATAAATTAATTCCAATCAGCCCTAAAAAGAGATTTTCAAACGTCTTGACGTGGCAAACATAAAATAAGTATATGCCAAGAGCATTCTCTTACAACGATTGAAAGACACAAAACAAAACAATAGAACCCGGCGTATAACACGAGAGGCAGTAAAATGGAAATGTACCTACTTTCAACACAAGCTATATCTATTTTGCAACAAAACACTACAACATCCTTCCTCCAACCTTAAAAATATTGAAAAGATTGACGTGTTCAAAAAAAGAGATAAAAGTATGGCTAAATCAAGTCGATGCAGATAAATTAAAAGGCGTATTAAAAACGACGTAGAAATTTAAAAATAGAAAATAAATAGATACCTGTAAACTAGTCCACCTCAGCACAGGAACCCCTAGTGAGGAGGACTAAGAACAATAATATCAACAATAACATTGTACATACATAATATTATATTAAATAAGTTAAATTGTATCTTAATAGAACCTAAAAAAAATCATTTCACATTTAATATGTATACAGGGTTATTTATAAAACATTAATAACCTCGAAGGACTATATTCCTGCCTTGATTGTGAGTCGAAAATGTTCAAGCTATTATGACCTAATATCAACAGTTATAGAGATATGCGACATCAAATTTTACATTTTTTTTTCAATATTTCTGACTTATTTTTTGTACAACATTGGACTATCATTACAGTAACTTATATCGAATACGAAAAATTCATTCCCTTTAACACAAGTCGAATAAAAAAATAAAAACCTTCGAATTCCAATTGGAAAACATTCCAATTGGAATTTTTTCAGGGTTTTTATAATTTTATTTAACTTGTATTGAAACGAATGAATTTTTCGTAATCGATATGAGTTACTGTAATGATAGTCCAACGTTTTACAAAAAATAAGTCAGAAATATTGAAAAAAAAATGTAAACTTTGATGTCGAATATCTCCATAACTATTGATATTAGGTCATAATAGCTTGAACATTTTCGACTCATAATCAAGGCAGGAATATAGTCCTGCGAGGTTATTAATGTTTTACAAATAACCCTGTGTAATGTATAGATTTCATCATTCTTTTTGATGTTTACAAAGGGGTTTTAAGTACTAATTTTGAATAAAAACACAAAAATATTTTTTGATTTTTCAAATCATTTATTTGAAAATAATAAAAAAAAACAAAAATACGTCTATGTACAAAAGAAATCAGAGATAATTTATATACAAAATAATAACATTACTCAATTACATTTATCAGAGTATTTACATAGCTTAAAACATAACACTGAGATATAATATCATTTAAATATTAAATAGTTTAAAACAAAAAAACTAAATAAAAATGATATATTTATTATGACTTTTTAATGTTTTTTTTTGTAGGTTAAATAATTTATTTATTTATTATAAAAGGCACAAGTCACTAATTTGCCGAATCATTTAATTTAAAAGAATATTAAAATTTTTATATTGACACATTTATAAAGCATTATGTTCAATGACTAAAATTTAAAATTAACAGTTTAAATAAAAATATATATCTTTACATTAAACAAATGCGTATAAAATTATATTCTTCTTATTCTACTATTTACATTTTTACTGTTTAGTTCATAAGGTACATTATTTCGTTATTATATATATTTTTTTCTTGTTTCTAAACATATTGAAATATTCATTTAGTCAAGGCAGATATGATTTTCCGCGAGTTTGAGGAAAAGCGACATCTTACAAGACAGATTAAATAAAGGATTTGACTGGGATGGTCAATTACCGCATATTATTTTGCATTTAGATTTAACTAGCTGTGCCCGCGCGGCTTCGCACGCGTAGATTATTAGTAGTCATAGAACTTTCGCGAACCTTCTAGAACATTCTCCTTCCGGAACTTTCAAGAAATTAATTGAATTTACAGGAACCTTCCAGACACATCGACACATTCCGCCACTCAGTTTAGAACCTTATAGAACTTTCGGGAATTTACTAGAACCTTCTCCTTCCAGAACTTTATAGAGCAGGTTTTTCCTGAATCTTCTAAACTCACCGACACAGTCGGCGCGCCTATCTTGAAACAATCTGAAGTATTTGCGGCCTTCCCATACCAAAACAATGTGCTAGAAAACACATTTTCGTCGCCCACTCCCACCCACGCATAGCCACCCCCACTAAACTCGCATATTTTTGATGTGACACCAAGGGCTATTCACCACCATAACCACCGGTGGGTCGTTGTGGCTGGTTGTGGAGAAAACTTGGCGGATAGGGAAACACGGGTTTCTTTATATATATATATATATATATATATATTGATTAATTGATTGATGATTGATTGATTATATGTTGAAGTAAAAAGCTTGAATATAAGGCGATCTTTTATTTCAACCGTGAACAAATCGCTCCGTAATGGGTGTCAGGTAGACAGATGAAGACGCTGGACCATACGCATACATTGGAGACATGATGACGATGTCTTCAATGGAGATTTATTTTCTAGTAATAGTTTCGACTTGTGAGGGCATTTTCAAAATCGAGAAATATTACTCTCAGAAGTCGACGGCTACGATAAGAAAAACATAATATTCTTAAAACAAAATTCTTGAATTGAAGAATAGTTATTTGAACCACCCTGCGAGGGTAAAATTAAAGTAGAAATTGGGTAATGTTGGCACTTATTAAGGTATGTATGAAAAAATTATTTTATTGGAAATTTTTTGAATAAAAATTCATAAAATGGCCGTGTTGTGTCTGTTTTCGTAGAACTCCTCGTCCGTGACTATTCGAGATAGAAAATAAGATAACATACTTATTTAAAATATGAATAAGATGAATGTATTTAAAAACAAATGCTATAATTATTGTAAAAATAGTATAGAACTGTAGAGTATAAGACGTATTATTTGTTATAGATTGTACCATAGATTAGATCATATTAAAAGACTAAATAATGTATATAATATTTATATAATATACAATATAATAAAAATATTATTATTAATAATAATAATAAAATAATATTATAAATAATAAAAGATTAAATAATAAAAAAATAAAATATATTATATTATAGATTGTACGATAGATTAAATTAGATGTAAATATGTAGATTATTATGGATAGTATATTATTAATAGATTTAAGAATGTAAAGTGTTAAATACTAGTTAATATACAATTGTAATATTAACTAACTTAAGAACTAAAAAAGAAAAATAAATAAATTAAATATCTATCATGTAGCATATCCGATTTGGAAAAAACGTTTTTTTCAATTGGTAGCAACTGAAAAAAGAATTTTCCATTCATGTTTTTCAAAAAAGAAAATGACTCATCGGATTAAAAAATCCGTGTGACAATATTTCATTTCTCAATAAGCAGATGATGTGTTTTCTGTCTCGGAGCAATGTGCACTGGAAAGTGTTGCATCTCAGTTACGCCGGAGGAGCTCAAAATAATGGACATGACGCCATTTTTAATTTTTTTTTCCAATAAAATAATATGTACATTAATATAGCAAGGCTGGCTCCCATACAAGAGGATCTACAAGAGTGGATAAACTGCTTCAATGAAGAGTGCACTCGAGTTGGGATGAAGATTAGTACTGCCAAAACAGAGGTTATGGTCGTAGGAAGAGACTAAGGGCTTGTTCAGACACAGCGGGAACCGTGTCGTTTCAGAATCGCATGAAATCCGTGCGGGTCTCATTTACCTAGGTTTGTATGTGATCGTTCAGACACAACCGTGCGGTTAGTCAACCGCTGCGGTGCCCGCAACCCAACCGCTAGAAAATAGACCCGCACGGCGCCCGCACGATCCTATTACTATGGGGCCTTACGAGAGCGTTCAGTCGCGTTGCGGGCACCGCACGGTTCCATGTCACAACAGGAGCACGCGTGGATTATATTCTCTTTTCTATGGTTATGGATCGCTTTGACATTGAATTTTTTATTGATGAAGTGGAGAAAAGACCTGTAATATGGTAGAAAAGACCTGTAATAGTGTGAGGTTTACTCAAATATGCCAAGAACCAAGCTTGGCAGGAGTTGGTGGAGATATTTGGAAATGGTGGAAAAAAAGAGTATTTTAGAGAAGTGGGTATTTATTCACCAAAAATGAATTGACAGAATGATATTTATGTGTCTTGCCATGGAAGACGGCCGTCGTTAACAAAGTAATGAGCGAATATATCTCTGATATTCAAGAGAAGACAAAACTGACTGTTTTCAAATCTGTGTACAGACCCACCCTAATATATGGCCATCAAATTTGGATCCTTGATCCTGAGTGAGAGCAAGGGTCCAGGCTGCCGAGATGAGTTTTCTAAGGGGGGTAGCGGGAGTCACACTGGTGGACAGAGTGAGAAGTGCCGACTTAAGGCACCCACTCGGCATGGAAACCCTACTCCTACAGACAGAAAAATCACAAATAAGGTGGCTTGGAAATGTGCTAAGAATGCCAGAGGAACGAATACCAAGAAGAATCCTCCTGACAAGAAACAGAATGGGTCTAGAATGGTTGACTGTGCAGAAGCAGCGCAAGACATGGAAACACCCTATCGAGTTTTTTGGGCCCCCGACCCTACTAGGACAAGGGGATGAAGATGATGGTGATTATGTACCTTAGTAAGTGACGTTAAAAAATCACCCCGTAAAAGTACCCCAATTTCCACCTACATTTCAGGCTTCCAGGGAGATGTAACCCTTAAGGTGAAGGCGTCATCCCTTCACAAACTCTTCTAATGATGATAAAATAAACGAATAGTACTTGAAAGCATTAAATTCATTTTGATTTGATATGATCTATTTCCTCTGTGTCAACTCCAACAAGTAGAAGTGTCAAGTTATCACACACAGTCGTTAGAAGTCTTCTAGTGTGAAAATAAGAAGATTGTTAAAAAAGCTATTTCAGCAATGCGTGCTCTTTAAACCCCCCCCCCTACCCTCAGGTAGCCCTAACGTGATTTTTGCACTGATCCCCCTCCCCCCACCCCAAGAGTGGAATGTACATTTTTTCCTATTAATTCCAGAAGACATTTTGTTCTGTCTTCTCTTACCAAAACTATTAAAAAAATTATTGATTTTGTGCAGATTAATCGATCGCATATTCTGTACCGTTTTAATTGTGCCAAATGAAATGAATTAAATAATTACATAGCTTGACTCTGACCCCCCCCCCCTCCCCACACGCAGTCCCGCGTAGCATTCTACTTAACTCCCCAACTTGATCAGGTCATGTGGTTTATGGACGCTCCCTTATGTTTAAATATTCAGGAATGCCACGATGACAATGCTCAATGTAGCTCAAAGAGATTCTTGTTAGAACTTACTTACTTAAAATCAAGTCGTTTCCCCGTGGGGGTAAGCAAAGAGGATATAGTGCCACACTCTTCTGACATACGACTTTCACCTCATCCACTTTCATACATCCTCGCATGCAAGCTCGACGGTTGTTGAGGCTTCTAACGGAACCATCTTCCAGTATCTGATTAATCTGGTCGTGCCACCTCTTCCGCGGTCGCCCTCTCAACACTTGCTTTGTATGTCTTTCTTACCATTCTTTCCTCATTCATTCGCTCAACAAGCCCAAACCACCTGAGCGACCCCTTTTCAATTCTATTAATTGTGCTAAAATCAGCTTTACGTTCATTCCTAATATCTTCATTCTTTACTCTATCATAAATGGATTTGCCACTCATTGTTAGGAATTTGAAACAATTAGAAAAAAACAGCACCTTAGCACAATACTGTACCAGACTTGTTTTCATTATGGAGCCATGCATATGATGACCATAATACACGCGTTCTAGGAATCCTGACTACAAGGTGTTCAGGTGGCTTCGAGAGGCTGCCAGGAGTGCTGCTGACAGGAGCAGATGTCATCTTCTTCATGATGACTTCAGCAGTCATCATGAAGAAGAAGATTTTAAAAGATAACTGATTTAAGTAAGTAGCTAAGGCATTGCAGTAGTCATGGGCAATAGTTTGAGCAGTTCACTTATCATTCATTCCGTCTTTGATCGTTCGTCTCACTGGAAGCATTTAATCTTAAGTTTCATCTCTTCTCTCAAATAAAATATACGATAAACTTCACTGTAAATATTCTCTTACACGCTTTACCCCATATAACACGACACTTACAGGAAGATTCTCCTGATAGAGTGGGAATTCTATCTACATTACCACAACCATATCAAATCTTCAACACCAGTATTGCTTGCGACATCAGAGAAAAATTAATATTAAGACCATGGCGCCATCTAGCGTCGGAGAATACAACTGCTGAAATATTCCACAACTTCATATTTTTATCACGGTATTATAATATTACTTTTATTGAATAAACCTTGTGAATTAACTGTTTCATTTGTTCATTCGTTATCCTGTCCTTATTCTCCTAAAACTCATAAGACCTAAGGTCTCTTCGCGACTTATTTCTGTACACAAGTGGCCTATTGATTGAATCATTTCATAATTCTACTATTATATACATTATATCTATTAACTGGTTCACTTATGAAAACATTTCGCCTCACATGAGCGTATTTTCTTTGAGGCAAGTTCTGTCCACTTAAAGTATGATTTCGCCCACATCAACATAACAAGTTCTACTTTGAAAATGTTTGGTTTGCGACACACAAATTTAAGCAGCAACACATCTATTGTCTTTGTTATTTTAACAAATTTATTTAAACTCTAATTTCTGGCATCTTAAAGCCTGTCTGTCCACTGTTTCCTCCAAGGATCGCCAAATCTCTTTGCCTTCCATCTTTCTAATCCATTTGTTCCATCCATCTCTGTTTACAAAGCTTATTTGTCTTCTTTTGATCGCAAATCTTCGATATTTTAGATATTTTTACATCCATTTGCTGTCTTTTATGTGTTTTCTGGTACATATCTCTCCCACATCTTAAATTACAAGTGTCAAGCACATTGAAAGCCAATTATAACTTTTTGTGATTAAGATATTTGAGGTTGTCCTCTGGACGTTGAATAACATCCATCTTCTTTGACTATGCAAACTGAATTAAGCCCTAAAGATCCTATTGACAGTCTGGTGGAAGATACGAGGCAGATTCGAAGAAGATAGTCTTCAAAGAATGCTGTAGTGTACAACTTGTCGAAAAGGGTGAGGTTCGAATAGGGCATACCATCAATTAAACACGGCGTCATCTCTTAAACGATGAGAGAAGATCGGGTAGTTTTGGTGAGGTGTCGTCATTATCATAACTAAGAGAGACACTGTTATTTCTACGTTGATAACTGTAATAGATATGTCGCGAAGCACGAAAGAGACGGAGCATGAAAGAGAGAGCAAATGCTTTATAAGGTCGCGCGCATATCGTCTCTAGGCTTTTTCTACCATTATATAGAGACAGACCGCTGTTGTTCATTGTAACCGCTGTATAACGTATTGTTGCCACCAATAAACCAAGAGTAACCGACAACATCTTTTATTGAAGAATCCCGAAGTCACGACAAGATAGTAAGAACATCACAAAATCAATTTCTTCTGTTTTTGAATGTTTAGTTGTCTTTTCTGCCAGTATTAGATGGATCTCGTGAGGTGTGCCACCAATGGCTCTCTTCTTGAAGCCGTCAACAAATAGGCTGGAGGTTCGTTATTGTAGCGACTACAATGGGTCTGTTTAGATAACTCGGATGTTCTCTCTTTGTTTTTGAAGTGAAGATTGCTATTCATCTAATTAAACCTCTTCTAGATGATGCTATGTCAAAACAGGGATTCAATAGATAATACTGAGAGAAGAGATCAGAATTGGATAATCATGGTGAGGTGTAGTGTAGTTAATAACGAATCAGGATAATTTCATTCAGATTTTCTTTCTCCCTATAAGTCAATGCAACACTGTTTTCTCGTTACGTTGATGACAATTTTTCTGTTTCTTAAGGATTAGTTGTCATTCCTGCTAGTTTCAGATGGACGGATCTGGCGATTTCTGCAACCAATGTCTCATTTCCGGAAGCCGTTAGCAGATTGGCTGCAATATCTTTATTACAACGACTATAACTTCTCTACTTCTGAAGTGCAGATTATCATTCCTGCCGTTCGTACAACCGAATCCCTTCTTGGTGATGTTTCGTTGACTCCATCATCAGCAAGAAGTAGGGATTCAATTCAACGATCTATGCTAAAATTACTGTAGAAGCCAGGATGGTGCAGTGAATGGGACCCACCTCTAACCCAGGACCGTTCTACGAGCAAAAGCTCCTGCTCGTTCGTCGCCTGATTGACTTTTTTACACTGGTTAGTTAGTTGCACTATCGTGGTGTACCAGCAAAAGCTCCAGTATCGGTGCCACACTTTCGCCATCCAGATTGGCGCTGTTTTAACGCTACACTGTTGCACAGGACGGTACACTGCGGCGGGGGGCCCCGAGTCCTGGTGGGCCCGCCTAGAGGCCGATGATGTGGGAGATCCAGTCCACGGTGTGCGCCACGCGGTGGTAGATGCCGGGCTGCTGCCGGTTGGCGCAGGAGTACCCCGCGGAGACCACGCCCGCGAGGTACCAGCGGCCCGAGCGCTCCAGCATGAGGGGCCCCCCGCTGTCCCCCTGGCAGGAGTCCTTGCCCCCGGCGCGGTAGCCGGCGCACATCATCTCGGGGTAGATCACCACGTTGATGCCTGGGGAACGTAACACCGTGTCATTAATTAAATACAAACAAAAAGTGTGTTGCACTTATGGAATTCATACCACAATACAGAAAACATCCAATCTAGGCCACACACACACACACAGTGGCAAGGAATGCCACATGAGCAAATCGAGGCACGAGCAAGACACGCGCGCGGCCTGCAGTTCATTGCACCATCAGCATTTTCCGATGTACTATCACACACACAGTCGCACTCTAGGAGACTCCTTCGTTCGTAATAAATTATATTAAAAAAGTAACCCATAAAAACCAAGTTTTTACAATACTCCCTTTCTCATTTTCAGGTTTCGCGTCTACCATATGCGTTGAAATACTCATACAACTTATATGAAAAAAACATTAAAATTTTGAAAAATGCAAAATTGTACTGTAATTATTATTATTTTTTAACGAAAATTTGATAGATCTTCTTGATCGTCGCAAGCAAGCAAGCAGACGCCACGAGTTAATATAAAGGGAGTAAAAAGAGGCCCACGCCCTATGTGGGCATGTCAGTCTTTTCAGTCAGTCATAGACCTCCGGCGGGTGGCCGGAGGCTATGGCCCTTAGATTATCTATCACTGTCTTTGTAATCACGCTCATGTATATTTTGTACTTGTTTTATCGAGACAATAAATCATCAAATATTCTACGCCTTTTCCGTCGCATGACGGTGGTGACCTAAAAGCCACTGCTCCAAGGCACCTCCAAACATCCAAACACTCATATGAGTTTAAGTAGCGCGGGAACGATGACCACTTTAGCATTAAAAAAATGACAAATTGGGTGACAAAAGTGTAGGGCCGATATGGGAGCTATTGCCCATTAAACAGCCTTGGGTGTGTGGTGGATCCCTCTTCACTGTGTGTACTAACCGCTGTATCTCCGTCAATTTTACAATTTTCTTTAAAATATTTGGTGAGAGCATTCTTAACAAATGCATCTTTCAGAAAATGAAAAAAAGGCAAAAAATATTTTTTCACAGTGGTCTGGGGCCTTAAACTGGTAAGGTCGCAGTGGCACACATTCTGATGGAGGTTGTGTGTCTATGAAGTGCTGCGTAACGCCTCTGTTGCATCCCGCCAGCAACACTACCAGCAAGCCCTCCCCTGCCAGGGAGGGCGATGGCGAGTCTCTGACGCCATAAAACGAGAGCCAACCAGCTAAGGGAAGGAAAACCCCTACAGAAAAACCCTGGTCCTCATAGTCAGGGGGTTAGGCGTTGGGCCGACAACTCAACCCTATAGAACAACCAAAGTTACGAAACCAACAAGGGAGAAAACCGGACTCATCTTAAAAATACGTCTTGGCAAACGTTTAAAGGAATTACAAATTGAAACCTGGAATGTGCAGAATCTGGACCAATAGGAGGCACTTAAATTGCTTATTGAACAAGTGGACAAATACAGATGTGACATCACTATAATCTATACCTATAAAACTCAATGTCTGCCTGTCTGTTCTCTATACAAATCCATACCGTTTGTCCGATTCGATTCAAAATTTGGTAACTTATTCTTTAGGACTCGGTGGATAACATACGAAACATTTCCACCCTATTCTTTTACCCCTTCCCCTCCCCCCGACATATTTTCGATGCAAATCTGTACCGTTTAACCGATCAGACTCAACATTTGGAAACTTATTCTTTAGGACTCGGCGGGTAATATATATTCGACATTTCCCCCTATTCTTACATCTCTTCCTCTCCCCTGATATATTTTCGATGCAAATCTGTAATGTTTGACCACTCAGACTCAAAATTTGGAAACTTATTCGTTAGGACCTGGCGGATAAAAAGAGTGACATTTCCTCCCTCCCCCTGATATATTTTAGATGCAAATATGTACCGTTCGACCAATCGGATTCAAATTTTGTAAACTTATTTTTTAGCACCCGGTGGTTAACATCGGTGACATTCTCCCCTTTTTCTTTTACCCTTTCCCCTCCTCCTGATATATTTTCGGTGCAAATCTATACCGTTCGAATCGAAACTTAGTTTACTCTCACAAATTTATTTAAAACTTAATCCTTAACCCGTGCAACGCCGGGTATGAACAGCTAGTATTCTATAATTTCGAAATTTCAATTTTCAATGTTAAAGAGCATTTAAGATGTCTGAATAATCACGGGTTTTCTGAATTTTCAAATCATTTATTAGAAAATGATCACAGTTTTGATAAAAATTTAGGACTTTCTATTTCACACATAAATAATTTTGGTCTGAAATTGAGTAATTTAGAATCATTAGAAATTAGTAAAGCATGTAATAGTAAACAAAATATTATTAATAATCAATTAAATTTAACTACTAGCCCAATTCTAAAAGTTTTTCCAATAATCACGAGAAATCAATTAATATTTAAAAATAATTTAGAAAAACAGAAAACAAAATACTATTCATTTTGATATTTTGACAGTTATACAACACCCTGACGATGGAAAGTTTTTTCCGAAACATGTTGGTGTAATTAATAAAATAAAATATTAGATACATACAAATAATGCAATCAATATATTTTTTTCTATAATATACTAATAATGTCACCACAAAATCAATTTGCTTATATTGAAAAGTGAATTAGAATTTTAAAAGAGATTTAAAGATTAATATAAGTTGTTATCGTGCGTCCGTCCTGACGAAGATACAGCGGTATCGAAACTGGTAGACGTAAAAAAACAATCAATGTTGTTTATAGAAACTTTGTTGGTTTTTACTTCCTTTCTTTAACTCGTGGCGTCTGCTTGACGAAAAAAGTGTGGATCGTTTTTTAACCCTTTTCCCGTGATCCAATCGAGCTGAAACTTTGCAAGTAGACTCGTGGCGACGATCAAGATCTATCAAATTTTCGTTAAAAAAGATAAATAATTATAGTACAATTTTGGATTTTTCAAATTTTTAATGGTTTTTTCACACAATTCAGTAAGTTGTATGGAGATTCCGGCGCATATGGTAGACACGAAACCCGAAAATGAGAAAGGGAGTATTGTAAAAACTTGGTTTTTATGGGCTACTTTTTTTGAAATTAAGAATTATCTCCACTACAAAATCAACGCTATGTACATTAAAATACATAAATTTTCTATTTAATTTTATTTACAAAACTGAAAAATACGGGACGTCTGTTTCATTTATAAGTAATCAGAAATTATCTCATTATTACCTACGATTATTCACTATTCAGGCGACATCTGTTTTTAGACTTTCGAGATTATGCAATATTTTTTTCAGTACGGAAAAAATTTAAAACAACTTCGTATACAGGGTGTCCCGTATCTCGACGTCAAGCCGAAATCGGGTGATAGGCCAAGTCATAATAGTCATCAGAAAAATATTAAAAAAAAAAAAAATAAACAGTTAGTTAAAACTGGTCAAAGTATTGATTTTGAATACTTGGTTTTGTCAAAAGGTGACATTTTCTTCCAAGCTGGAGCATTTTGGACAAAATTTTGGACAAAAATTTACAGAAGCATTATTCAGGATTACACAATAATGAAAATTATAGAAAAATAAAGGTTTGTAGCAACAGGAGTGAAAAGACCATCACAGGGTGTAGATTTTTTTTAATGCTTATAATTTTTAAAACACACGACTTAGATTTTTAAAAATATTTTTCTGATAACTATTATGACTTGGACTATCATCCGATTTCGGCTTGACGTCGAGATACGGGACACGCTGTATATCGAAATTTGAAAATTTATTTTTAAAAAATTTTCGTTACGTGAACTAGAAGACTAATGATTAGTGATGGGTCCGCTCTGTACTAACTACTACAATGTAGTACTACATTACATTGCAGTGTACACTTCACACCTTTTGAAGTGTAGTGCACACTACAAACTACACACCCTTCAAAGTTGCTGAAAGTATGAGTACAGTAGCCGGCAAACATCTTGAAATTTTACGGCGTAGTGGGGGAAAGTTTGCGCATATACCATTCCACCAACGAGACCCAAATTTTGTCTTCTGCGCATTCCTCCACTACGCCAAAGAATTTCAAGAAGTTTGCCGGCAACTGTACATACTTCAAATAGTACATTTCTATGTGAAATTTTTGGAAACTTGATGTAGATAAATGAAGAAATCTCTGGAAACTGAACCAACCAAATTCAAATGTTTAAATTCAAATGTTTATTCAATGTTCAATGCTACAAATGTTTACAGCGTTTACAAAATTAAATGAAGCTTTTATCATTGTTGTCGAGTGTCTTGGCAGCAAGTAAACACTAAATTGATTTGACGCCCTGCCTGCTACACTAGTAGTTTACTGTATTATAGCAGACAGTGCTCTTCCAGTAGTATAATGTTCAAGAATATTTATTATTTATATAACATTTGTGAATAAATCTTATTGCCAATTAAAATTAAGTAATAGTAATAATTAAATCCCCCTATGGTTTGAAAAATTTTGGGACAGAACGGAGAATAATATAATTTTCTCGGCGACCTTTCTTCTTTTTAGGTCGCCAAATGTCACCAAACTTTATTTTGGGAAAAAATAACTAAATATTAATATTGCACTATAATACTGCAATTCAATTACTTCACTTCGTTAGTACTACAATTTTGTAGTACTGCAATAGTTCACTTCATTAATACTACTACAACTTCGTAGTACTGAAATTAGTTCACTTCATGTAGTTTTTACTACAAATGTAGTGTATTTGTGTGTATGTGTATTTGATTACACATTTTTATCGATTGTTGCGCGGTACGATCGACAATACTAAAATTATGCAGAGCATTGGTTTGTATGTTCCTGATAATTACCTTAGACATCGTCAGCATAGATTGTTTCACATTCCAATATACAGAACCAACCTGCCGATGGTTATGCCTGTTGGAAAAGCTACAGCTATGCTGGACAAAATCGCATTGGATATTGATATATTCCATGTGTCTGAGGGGGTTTTCCGAAGCGGGATTCTCCTACACCTCTGACCAGATTGTACAGGTCACTTTTAATTAGTTAATAATAAATTGTTATTTTAATAAACAATATGTATATGGGTATGTATATATGTATGTATATGTATATGTGTACGTATGTATATATATGTGTATAAATTCATAATATGTATGCATTAAACATAAAGTTTGTAATGTACATATTATGTAATAAATAAAAATTGAAATTGAATTGAAATTTAATACACTTTGTAGTCTTCAAACTGCTGAACGTATGTGTGTTGTAGTCTTCATTTTGAAATGTAGTTTTTCCCTTGGCTACTAATGATGTTTTGGTATAATTATCGTCTAAATCACCAGAAGTACATTTCTATTTCGAACCGTTAACTTAATGGCAGCACTTTGACAGTCAGTTAATAGCGAAGTTTAACGATAATGAGTGCTTTTTCGACACAATTATCACAAAAGAATTTCGTCATCATTATCAGTGACATTTCAAGGGCCTCTAAGCATGCGGCACAATAATTTGAACCAGAACCAATACTTGTCTATTATGGGGGAATTGGTGAACGTTACATTGTGCCAAGTGATCACTTTAGCCAGCTGTAAGATAGAAGCCCTATAAATACCAAAAAAAAACTTTACTTTCCAATATGCAAAGTTAAAAAAGTGCGTAAAACCATTGAACAATTGACTGATGAGATTTGTGGTATTAACCTTAACATGCTTATTACTTCCTTTCTTTTAACTCGTGGCGTCTGCTTGCTTGCTTGACGAAAAAGCTTTGGATCGATTTTTAACCCTTTTCCCGTGATCCAATCGAGCTGAAACTTTGCAAGTAGACTCGTGGCGACGATCAAGAAGATCTATCAAATTTTCGTTAAAAAATAATAATAATTATAGTACAATTTTGGATTTTTCAAATTTCTAAAGGTTTTTTCCTATGAGTTGTATGGAGATTCCTACGCATGTGGTAGACACGAAACCCGAAAATGAGAAAGGGAGTATTGTAAGAACTTGGTTTTTATGGGTTATTTTTTTAAAAATATTGTAATATTAACTTAACATTCTTATCTTTAAATATTTCTATATATATTTCTTTGCATGTATGTATTATACATTATTTAAAAAAACAGTTATCTATCACGCTTGTCCATACATAAGTATATATTTTCGTGGGACTGGAAAAAAATTAAAAAAAAAACATAAAAATTAAATAATGTGTATCATATAATTAAAATATTATGTAAACCTAATAATTAATAAAAATATATAAAAAAATAACCCATAAAAACCAAATTTTTATTATACCCCCTTTCTCATTTACTAGTGGAAACAGGTTTGGCGTTTAACCTACGCGTTGGGCTCGAGTCGAGCGAAGCTACGAAAGGGAGTAAAAATTTCGAAAAATCCAAAATTATATTATAATTACTAATTTTTTTTAACGAAAATTTGTTAGATCATTTTTATCGTCGCCACGAGTCTGTTCGCAAAGTTTCAGCTCGATTGGATGACGGGATAAGGCTTAAAAATCGATCTAAAGTTTTTTCGACGGACAAGCAAGCAAGCAGACGCTACGAGTTAAAAGAAAGGGAGTAAAAATAGTTTCGTCTCTTATTCGCCGTCTTATTCTAGGCATATATAATATAACTTGATTAATGATGTCCCCCTGGGGATAAAATCCATTACGCATTCTATTCAGAACAGAACCGCGAAACCTGAACCAAATAATGTGCCTAGAACCGCTTTGGTTGGGAACCCTGGTTGACAGAAGCTAATAATATTCCATTTCGTGTCAACAAACCCATAAAATGGAAGCGAGACAATATCGCTTCAAAAGCGAGTTGACAACAAAGCACTTAAAGTTGTTAGAAAATAATCTTCATTTATATTATTTTATGCACTCTTAATAGCGAAGGGAGAAACTACATTACAAAATGAAGACTACAACTCGCACACGTTCACTATTTTGAAGACTACAAAGTGTGCGCTACATTTGTAGTAGGTAAAGAAAAATTACACACTTCATCTACTTTAATATAGTACATGAATTGAACTAATTGTAGTACTATAAAATTGTATCTGATACAATGACCTACAAGAAGTGCTTCTTGAAAAGTGTACTTCAACAAAATTTTCAATTCAATTCAATTTATTTAATAATATGTACATTACAAACTAAGTGTTCAAGGCATACATATTATGGAAGTATATATCAAAATAAAAATATTTAATAAATTAAAAATAACATCAAATCTGGTCAAAGGTGTAGGAGAATCCCGCTTCGGAAAACCCCCTCAGACACATGGAATATATCAATACCCAAAGCGATTTTGTTCAGCTTAGCTGTGGCTCTTCCGACAGGCATAACTATCGGCAGGTTGGTCCTGTATATTAGAATGTGAAACAATCTATGCTGACGATGTCTAATGTAATTATCAGGAACATACAAAGTAATGCTCTGCATAATTTCAGGATTATCGATCATACCGCGCAACAATGGATAAAAATGTGTAATCAAATACATATTCCTTCTAGTCTCTAAACTATTGTAGCCAAGCATACCCTGGAGAAACTCGGTTGGGTAAAGCCAAGGATAATGCCCGTACTCTCTCATGTAGAGATATCTCAGAAACTTCTTTTGAGGGGGGGAAGGTGTTTCAGTTTCCAGGCATTTCATCATTCGGTACCAAAAATTTCAAAAACATGTGGCGGGTGTTTCAGTTGTGGGGGGGGGGGGGGGTGAGGATTTCAAAAATACATTTTAGCTACATCAACTTGCACAACTTGCATACAAATAGGCCAAAAATTTTCACAAAATTGAAGTGTGTGTAGTTTGAAGTATGGCATAATTTGAAGTGTGTTGTACTTTGAAGTATAAAATTTGTGGTGATTTTAAGTGTGCGATTTGAAGTGTATTTGAAGTGACTTCACTATAATATAGTACTACATTGTAGTACTCAGTACAGAGCGGACTCATCACTAATTCTTAATATTCTGTGAAAATGGGATTGTCGCAGTGGCATCTAGGGAGGGTAAAATCATCACTCATTGTACTTGAAATCTAAATTCCACTCTCTATCTAATCATTACCTTCCACTATGTTCAGCTGGCAATACTTCACTGTCCATCCCCATCGAAATATGTAAAATCAATAATTCAAATTTGGACAAGAGGTATGGATCGATCATGTATTGGGACATTCATAATGTGACAATCTAAATGTCAAACTAAATTATATAAGGGTATACATATTATATTAGGTCCTTACATATGAAATTGGCGTTTAGTATGGGAGGAACATAAAGCCGATTTTTTTTTATTAAAATATATTTATTTAATCAAAGTATGTACCATTGCTATCTATGCACTTTTGCCATCTCTTAGGTAGTTCATCGATCCCTTTACTAAAAAAAACCATTCGGACGGGAATCAATAAAATCTTTGAAGGTGGTTTGGACTGCCCCATCGGAGTTGAATTTTTTCCTTTGCAAGAAGTTATCCAAATTTCGAAAAAAATGGTAATCTGTTGGGGGAAGGTCCGGAGAGTACGGTGGATGTCTTAGATATTCCAATTGAAGCTCCTCTAATTTGGTAGCCGTTTGTTGTGCAGTGTGTGGTCTAGCGTTATCATGAAGCAGCAGTGGCCTAGAGTGATTAACCAGCCTCGGTTGTTTAGCAGCTAGCTTTTCCATTATGGTTTGCAGTTGCTGACAATAGACATCTGCCGTAATCGTCTGGCCAGATTTAAGAAAGCTGTAGTGAACGACACCAGCACTAGTCCACCAAACGCTCACAAGTAACTTTTTTGGAGTCAATTTTCGCTTGGGGCATGGTTTGGCTGGTTCGGCAGGGTTCAGCCATTGCGATGAGCGCTTCCGATTATCGTACAGGATCCACTTTTCATCACAGGTAATGATTCGATTTAAAATCCCTTCATTATTGTGCCGGTTGAGTAATGCAACGCAGCAGTCAACGCGCGTTTGTTGATTTGCTTCACTCAATTCGTGAGGTACCCACCTTTCAAGCTTTTTCACCTTACCAATTTGCTTCAAGTGGATTAAAACAGTTTTATCACTAACACCGCAGCCTGCAGCTAACTCGGATGTGGTTTGCGATGGATCCGCTTCCACAATAGCCTTCAATTCTTCATTATCAACTTTGGTCTCCGGCCGTCCACGGGGCTTGTTCTGCAGGTCGAAATTTCCAGAACGAAAACGTTGGAACCAAAAACGCACTGTGTTTTCTTTTGCGGCACCGTCGCCATACACATCATTAATCCTTCGAGCCGTTTCTGCAGCACTGGTGCCACGGTGGAACTCGTACTTGTAAATAACGCGATATTTCAAGTTTTTCATTTTGTACACTGAGTGACGCAAAAAAAAAACAATTGAGTAAAAAACAAATGAATTATAATTTTCAAAACACAAATACATGAGTAAATAGCTGTATAAATTTGGATTTGGAATTCCTAACCAAAGAGAAGATATTTGAGATCAAATTTGCCAGTACGGCAAAACGCCAATTTCATATGTAAGGACCTAATATATTAAGATTCTTTCTTCCTAGGCACTTGAAAAGAATAAATGCACAAATGATCCAAATAAAACGCTTATAAATAGTCGACAAAAAATGATCTCTTCACTTCTTAATATTTTCAGTAAATCCAAAATGAAGGCCAAAACAGAATGAGTCTAGACTGGTTGACTCACGCAAAAGCGGAGCAAGACAGGGGAACATGGAAGCACCTTGTCGAGTCTTTGGGCCCCCGACCCTACTGGGACAAGGGGATGAAGATGATGATGAATATATCAATATTCAAGAGTTTGGTTTGCCTCCTACAGTCACGACTCCATGACAGTGATTGGGTACCCACCACTTTCCCAGGACCGTTTTATGAGCTTACGCTGACATATCGGTCCTTCTCATGCGTCGCCTAGTTGACAGTTTTTTACTCTAATAGCTATCTCCATGCTAGACCGTGTATAGGGCGGCCCAACAGGGAGATGCAAGCAAAGCCCAATCACTGTCCCACTCTCGCAGAAATAATATCTTTATTAATATATTCAATTCAGTTACATGGTAGTAGAGATATATAAGATACAAAGATTTATGCATACAGGTTACAAAGGACATGGATACAGTACAAGAGCAAGAGAGACAACACTAAGACTGACACATACAGATTCAAGGCAGAGAGGGATTACAGCGGGAGAGGGACAGCGAGGGGACAGGAAGCCATTTTGACACCACTCCCTATAGGGGATGAAGACGTCACAGTTACACAGAAAGATGGAGTTCAATCCAAAGGCGCCACAGATCCACGGTCCTTCGCAAAATCTATTCTCGGAGCAGCTCCCAGCGAGTCACCCACTCCCTCACGAATTCCCGAAAGAGTCCGAGGTTTCTTGCATTCCTGATAAGGTCATCGTTCCTAGGAGAGCGATGACCCACCCCTTCCAATCCTTCTAGCATCCTCTCCACGACTCCATGACAATGTAAGCAACGGCTAAAAAGTGACTGATAATCAAATAATGTTCTGGTTAGTGAATATTCCATAACGCCGTGGGAGGCCTCTGACGCCGTGACGATGCGCACATTTAAGAAAAGCGTTTGTTGCTAAACACACTCGGGTTAGGAAGATTTCGCTGTCGGGCACAATGGAGCATTGTTCGCCTAACGAGACCTCGGCAGAAAGTGTCGAGAGCCCATTGTCTGGACCGCAATTGTCACAGCCGAGTGTCACACGCTCCGGCACTTTTCCCTTCTCGCTCGTTTCATTACCACCGCGGACGCGTGACCTCGATTCGGCTGCCGGCCGATGAGGAAACTCTCCGGCAGCTGGAAACCAGCGCCGAGGGTATCCTGGTCCAGAGTCCAGAGAGGACCAGAGGACATAGTCCAACAATATATATTACATAACATGAAAAACATAAAATACAGGAGAATAAAAGTTATAGCAATTTAAAAGAATGCATGGACAAACGAAAAGCACTAACAAGATGGAGACAAGATCTAGACTATCTAATCAGAGATTGTTTGAATCTGGACAGACTTACACCGAAGAAGTCCAGATCCTATCTTGAGTTTACAAGACGACATAACCGTGACATGGGAGCGTGGAATCCACAATTGGTTCTATGATGGCTAAGGAACAACAGATCATTATTTCCGAGTCTACGGGAAGGGATATTGAATTTTATTTGGCCCAGTAACGAAGGCACATCAGTGTGGCCGTTTAATATTTTGAATATGGTGATTAAGTCAGTGTTTTCTCTACGTTTTTGGAGGTTATAAATTTTTAACATTGACTCAATTTCACTGTACGAGTAGTCTCCTCTATCCAAGCCCATCATCCATGCGACTTTTTTTAAGAAACGATGGGGCTTTAAGGTACTGATACACATGATTATTTGCTCGTTATTGGCATGCTTTTTTTAAGCATGCTCATGAATGAACATGCTCAAAGCCAACAATGAAACACAAATGCTTCTTACTGGCAAGCTTTTGTCATTGAATAAAGACGCTCTTGTTCAAACTGAAATAGGAAATTCGAGTGAACCAGTAAATCAAAACAGTTCCCGAGTGTCCATCCATGAATCATTCATGTCTTTTAATAAAGTTTCATAAACATTATTTCTTGCTGTATTATTTTTATATAGCGGTTACTGAGTATTCCACAGACATTCGTGATTCCTATAATCACGAAAATTATCGAAAATGTCGCGGACTGAGAAGATCGCATCGATCATCAATATTAGCCGCAAACGACATTAGCATGCTCATAAGCAAGCCTGTTCACACATGCTCAAAAGACACCCCTTCATAAATCAACCGGCGGTTGATTTTCGAGCGTGCTAGTAATGAGGTCACTAAGACGCTTGTGTGGAAAATCTTTGGTCGATAGAGTGAGGAATGAACAAATTAGAAGTGAATGCAATGCTGGCCGTAGTGTGGTAGATAGAATAAAGAAAGGAGTGCTGAGATGGTTTGGTCATGTGGAACGTATGAACGAGAAAAAGATGGCTAAGAAAATATATGAGGCGAGTGTAGAAGGCAACAGGAATAGAGGGCGTCCGCGAAAGACCTGGCACGATCAGGTACTACAAGTATTTGAGGATGGCCCTGTTAAAAGCCGCAACAATCGTAGAACGTGTATGAGAAGATGTATGAGTGTGGCCGAAGAAAAAGTGGTGTGCCAGGATAGAAGAGTGTGGCGTTCAATCCTCTCTGCCTACCCCTGCAGGGAAACGGCGTGATGGTTAGTTAGTTAGTTAGTTAGTTAGTTAGTATTGAGCATGCTCATTACCAGCAATGTGCGTACACACATGCTACTAAGTAGCAATATCTCAAGAAGCTCAATACTGCGCATGCTCACGTGCCACTAATGAGCATGTTTATCACTACCTTTACAGATGCGAAATCTCAAATAGCTAAGTTTTTAGGCTCTTCTTGAAAGATTCCTGATTTTCCACGGATCGCAACACTGGTGGCAGCTGATTCCACATGGCTGGGCCCGCAAAGCTGAAAGCGCGTTCCGCAAAATTGGTGGCTCCAGGTCTCCTTGGTACTGCCAGCTTGCAGAGTCTTCATCACCACTGTTGGCGCCATAATACCTGGTGGGCCTTGGCCATCAATGATTGCTTGGTCAAATCACGTCGGGGTCACCAGTTTGGGGAGTTGTTTGTGTGGAGAGAAGAATTCTTCCGCGTCCAGATGCAGATATGTGCAGCAAGTGGAGCAAGTTAATACAGGATACACTGTTGGAAGTATCGATTTTTTGAACAACTTCACAGGTAGTGTTCACGAACAGAAATATCATTTGTTTGTTCTGTAGCGATTGTGACAGAATAATCGTCGCTGTGGATATATCTTTCCCTCTTCTTCTTCCTTGCACTGTCCCAACTCATTGCCCCAACATGCTGTAGGGGTAAACTCTTCTCGTTCTCAGGCTGTATCTTCTTCAGTTCTGGGTATCACTTTCATCTAGACCGTTTCTTTGCAGGATTTTAGAGCATTGAGTCATCCAGGAGTTCTTTGATCTTCCTCTGGATGGCTGTTGATGAAGCTCAACAGACATTTCCTGCTTTACCGTGTTGTCTGGTGGTCCGTCTTCACGTCCGTGACACCCGGGCTATCATGAATGCGTGAACTTTTAATCCAAGCTTTAAGTGGCACTCCTGCCAACCATGGATATATGAGTTATGTGCGAACGGCTAGATCTGCGGCGGCTTCCGACACCACAAATTATATAAGAATGTTCTTAGGTTTTCACGGCCACTCAGAATCTTCACGTTTGTGTTTACTCACATCATGCCCTGATGATGGACCCTGCAATGGGATCCGAAACGTCGGCCCGAAAGGTCGTAACAACACGGCATAATACCCCAGTAAACACAAACGTGAAGACAAATTATATAATGAAAAATATAAAATAAACGTCAAATTCAAGAAGAAAACGGCGGATTATTATGCATCAACGTAATATAAATAGCTCATAGGAATGGTGAAGAAGTAATTAAAAACATAAGTGGATTCGACATCCATATTATGTACCAATCTGGAAGGCTTGAAATTCTCAAAAGGTCTCTCATCATTTCAGGTCTGCGATTACTGAATACAGTACTTTCAAAACAGAAACTGAGCGAGGCTTAGGTATATTTATATATATACATTAAAATGTTATACATGTCTCTTGTCCGGAGCCAATTAGAATATTGCTCATCAGTTTGGTCTCCATATTATAATGGGCATATAGACATTATTGAGCGTGTCCAACGCAAATTTCTCAAATACATTAACTACAAGTTAAGCATACCAATACAAAACATAGAATACAATTACATATTGAAGAGACTAAATTTACTCACATTATATGATAGAAGAAAAATTTATGATATAGTTCTTCTTTACAAAATTGTAAACAATATGTTGGACAGCCCTGACCTTGTGGCATGTATCGAATATAATATCCCTTCCACACATAGAACTCGACAAATTGTCACATTCCATCGCAACAATTGCAATACTAACTATCAATCCAATTCTGTGATACACAGAATATTGGGAACTTGTAATGAATATGGTTGCATGATTGACATTTTCGTCGACAGTCTGGAGAAAGTAAAGTTCACACTTAAAGAGGCAATACTGCTTCGTTACTGACTTCAGCTGTTAATATGTAATGGTGGGTAATATATATTTTTCGTACACATTGCCGCTTTGTACTTTATATTTTTAATTTTTGTACTCATGTTTTGGTGCTATTCCTGGTACTTTTAATAATTTGCTACTTGTAATTTATATTGTTTAATGTATGTTCTTTTTAATTTTATGATATATTTTTTTATGTAAAAGCCTATACGCATTGCTGCTCGTTACCTACTCTACATTTTTAATTTTTATACTCATGATTTGGTGCTATTCCTGAAACTTTTAATGTATGTGCTTTTTGAAATTTATTTTATACTCTTTATGTAAAAGCCTAATGGGCGTAAACAAATAAAAATAAAAAATAAAAAAATATATAAACTACTAAGGCAACTTGTGCTGTCGATGTACATTCAACATTTTGTATGGTGTTGAACCGTGGACTCAAAAGGCAAGGAAAGAAAGTAGATTGATGTCTTTGAGACGTGGTTTTGTTGGATGCGCAAATGCTTCCATTTTGCAAGAACTACACAAATGAGCAAAGCGAATACAGCCACCTATACGTTTGTTTTAGAGGTATGGAAATTTAAATGAAATTAAAATCGTTGTAACGGCCATGGTATTAGCTTTATCGTAAAGATAATTTTCTGCATTTAGTGTTTAAATAAAAGATGTTTTCAGGATGTATACTACAGACGTCTCAGAGAGACGAAGCCATTTTTTAAGTATTTTAAATGGGAAAGTGTGTATGGAAGTCTTTATGGGTGTTCATAGGGCTTACAGCCTATCGCACGGCTGGTTTAGGTGATCACTTTACACAATGTGACGTTTATCAATTCCGCCCACGATAGACTACCACATGTATCAAATTTTTGGAAGATGTGGTAGTCTATCGTAAATTTAACAGCGAGTGGAGAGGGTGGAAGGGAATGTGGGACGGGAGTAGAAGGGAAGATATATTGTACGAATTAGTTTGGTGCGGTTGTCTAGATATTGCTTGTTTTATGTTTCTTATCGTTGAGTTGAAAATGTCAATGTGGTGATAGTTTCCACACGGTCATCCAGAAAAATCAGCACTGGCTGAGCATTTTCTGGATACCGGCCATCATTTTGCATTCGAACCGAAAATCCTTGGAAAGCCTAAGAGTCACCATGCGCGTCTTATCAAGGAAGCACTAGAAATCTACAAGCACCCGATAAACATTAACAGAGATGATGGTCTCAAATTAAAAACATCTTGGTATCCGGCGCTTCAAAGTCATTCTCGTCGCAGACTCCGCAGAGATAGTGATCAGACAACAGATGAATCATACACACAACACAATACAACACATCATGACTTCGGCACGGCATTGCAAGCCGATACTTAACCACAACACCAACATTCAAGGCAACACATTAGCCCTGATGATGGTCCCTGCAATGGGATCCAAAACGTCGGCCCGAAAGGTCATAACAACACGGCATAATACCCCAGTAAACACAAACTTGAAGAGTATGAAAAATAAAGTGTCTTGAGGGTACTGAGATTTTTGAAATGTTTACATGTGGGTATATGATAGCTCGTCTGTACAAGAGGTCCGTCTCAAAGAGCGAGATAGTTACCGTTGGCTCGATGCCACCGCTCGCACGCCCTGTTGTCGAGGACCGGCACGTCCACGGCCTGCAAGGTCTTGGGCCTCAGCCGGGAGCCAGGACTCAGGGCTCCCCAGCCCGCGGCCCAGCCGAACTGGCCCAGGAAGTCGGTGCCCTTCTCAGGAAGGCAGATGGGAGCTGGAAGAAGAGGAAGAAAATCATAATTTCAAAATAAATTTGTTCAATTGTTCAATTTAAAATCCGTCACATTATATTGGAAGGGCATCTGGCAATTTCAATACAAGAATAAAAGAACATGAGGTGTCTTAATAACAACAATTTTTCCGAATTTGCAAACCACCTCATAGAAAATAATCATAAATTTGACTCAAAAGAGGGGCGAAAATTTAAAATTAAATAATTAGAAATTTTTAACATTAGGGAAGCGGTGATTAATAAAGCACCCCTAATAAATAACCAAATCAATTTTCCGTACAGCTCTTTGTTCAGTTTGAATTTCACAAAAGATTTGGTAACACCCACTTCAGACCCCGCCCTTCTCACTCTCTCTCCCTCCTAGATTCCTGATACTTCTGTAGGCTAGTTAGTGCATGCTTGTCCTTGAGAAGATTAACACGCATGTGATAAATATTGGTAAAAGTTAACAATAGTAGTGTAGTGTTGGTCCTGACGAAGAGACGGGTACGTCTCGAAACCGGTAGACCGAAAATCTGGTAGTGGTTTAAAATTTAACTAACACTCTGTTATAATTTCTAACCGCAAAGTTAATGCTTTAAATATTAATAATAGAAAATTGTCACGTAAAATGTAATAGTATACAATTCTATTATTGTTATTGTTATTTTTAGCAAGGTATTTATTATTTTATTGGACTCGTATTAAAGCGAATGAATTTTTCATGATCGACATAAGTTCAAGTTCGACATGATAGTTCAACTTTTTGCAATAAACAAGTCAGAAATATTGAAAAAAAATGCAAACTTTGATATTGCATATCTCCATAACTATTGATATTAGGTCATGGTTGCTCGAACATTTTAAGCTCGTAACAAAGGCAAGAATTTACCGGCCAAGTTTCTGCTGCTAGCTCTGGTACACTCTTGTACATTTTTTTGTACATGTATTAATTACCTGTTATCTGCCAAAATCCCCCGAAGTCAAATGTTATAATATCCAAGCCTTCTTACCTAATGTAGTGTACATGAGAAAATATTTCAGATTTGATATAATAACGTTAGTCTGTCGCTGGCTCCTACTATATTATACTCATATCAGAACAACGATTAAGTATGACAGAGGCAAGGGCAAAGAATATCAATACTATCATTACATCAGATATATGGTTTCTATCATTACATCAGATATATGGTTTCTATCATTACATCGGATATATGGTTTCTATCATTACATCGGATATATGGTTTCTATCATTACATCAGATATATGGTTTCTATCATTACATCGGAGATTTTAATACTTTAGTAAATACTTGGACATTTTGGATGAAGGAATTAGCAGATACTTGAGAAATAAACCGATTTTAAACCAATTAGATCGACCCGATTTTTTTGATAATTGTTGAATGTCCATATAACAATAGTAGCTAATGTCATACTTTTAACTATGCGGTTATGAACCTCTCCAACTAAACCAATCACTTTTAATTGTATCTTCAACTAGAAATTGTTATGTTAATATTTTTTTTGAGATATCCAACAAAAGATTAGACAGACGAACATTTTCGTCAAGCAATTTTGAGATACCTCATCATGAAAATTATAATTATACCAACATTAACCTAATTAGTTAATCCGTACTTAGATAATTAAGACATGTTCAATTTTAATTAAGTTATAATGTTTAAATTTGTGAGAAAATTTACGTTTGTTGATATTAAAACGCTTATTAATATAAAGAGATGATTTTAAACAGTATATTCTATTTATTCTTGTATTTCGAGGCTTTACTCACTAATTTCTGAAACTTTGTTTCTCCTAGAGCACTAAAAACGATTTTTTTGGCCGCGGCCTGTCGATTATTGCTTATATTTTCTTTATTATTGTGGATAATGTTCAGTTTATTACTTTTATAAAAGAACAAAGGTTCTGTCTAAGGTACTGCCCTAAAAAAATTGCAGTCTAAGCTATACATTCTGATATAAATGAATAATAAAAACCCACACTTTCGTAAAAAAAAACGCCTGAATATGCATTTGCAGTGAATGTCCAGCCTTAAGTAATATAATTACGATTATAAAAACCCATAACTGTAGATCCGAATGGAATCCATTGGAATTTACCATCTAAACCAAATGTTGCGAGAAACGCGGACCTATCGCGGACCTATCGTAGCGGACCTATCGTAGACCTGATGTACCACAAAAGCGTTGTCACGCACAGAATTTAGATAACACTCACATTAGTAATCGAGTATCGATGTCTCAGAATGACCAACACATAATGTATTGCGCGATCAATTGTCACCGCCTTACGTATTAAACGCGGCGCAGTGAAATCGATATTAAACTTCGATCGAGTGTCGTTTAGCGTGGGGTCTCTGCTACCTGCAGCGCTAATTGGCTGTCACTTTCTCTCTCACTCGGCGAGATTCTTCTGCTCGGTCCCCACTGGCCCGTCAGCTGCGAGGAAGTCAATGCACCGCGGGGACATCTAACGGAGCTGGTAATCATTACCGCGCGTCTCCGCTTGGACGCTTGGAATTATTTCATCTAATTATCTTGACCTTAAGGCTCGGTTGCGCCAGCAGAAGTAAATTTGGTTCGAGTAGCATTGACCTGAGTAACTTTTTTTACCCTCAGCTCAGAGTAAACTCGATTTCGGGATGCACAAACGTCTTTTTTACCGCTGTCAAACCAATCATAAGGATAATAGGGTGCCAAGCGGAATAAACCTCAAATACCGCATTTGTCTATGGAATTTGATTTATTTCAGTTTTTCACCACTGGCAATACGTACCTTTGCGGTTCAAAACCAGTTCAAACAAACCACTTTATTCTATGAAACAAACCAAACAAACATCAAACCATCGCTAAAATAACGCGAAATTAAAAGATTCATTTTAATGATTACAAATTTCAATACGAAAATGACAGCGACAAAATTCAAATGACAAGTACCTATATGGATAAATGTCACATTTTCAAATCAGCTGTGAGAGGACGGCCATTTTTTTTACCAACGTTTTTACCTTTACCCACCTATCTTGGAGAGTAAAAAAAAGTTACTCAGATGTATGTACTTCGGCGAGTTAAATATTTTTACCATAGATGGCGCAACCCGTTTTAGTAAAAAACGTTACTCAAATAACTTTTTTTACCTTTACTTTAGGTGGCGCAACCGGGCCTAATTGAGTCAATTCAAGGGTGTCAACATTGAGAGAGTAAAACAAGTATTTGGGCAGTATTATTAGTGACAATCTGGACCCTGATACGGAGATCAAATGCAGAATAGAGACAGCCAGTGCACCTTTTAATAAGATGAAAAGTCTACTCTGTAATGACGACTTAAACTTGAAGCTCAGACAGAGATTGATCAAATGCTATGTATGGTCAGTTCTACTTTACGGTGTTGAAGCATGGACGCTGAAGGTGACTACTCTAAATCGCCTAGAGGCATTCGAAATGTGGATACATCGTAAAATGTTAAGGATATCTTGGACTAACATGACTAGTAATGTTGAAGTTTTACGTAGAGCAAATACAGACAGACAGTTACCCAACATAGTAAAGCTCCGTAAAATTTCATATTTTGGTCATATAATGAGGGGCGAAAAGTACTCCATCCTTCAGCTCGTCATGAAGGGGAAGACTGAGGGTCGCAGAGAGGTCGGAAGGAGGCGGCATTCCTGGCTTGGAAACATCCGAGAGTGGACCGGGATAAGAAGCGTGGAAGAGCTGTTCCGCACTGCCCTGGACAGGGAAACTTTCTCCCAGATGATCGCCGACGTCGGGGGGACCTATTAGGTCTATCTAGGAATTATCTTGACGATGTTACTATACTTGAAGGTCTTACCACTGCGCACTACAAAGATTCTTGTATATGTCAAGGGTAGTTGACCGATAAGATCTTTTGTGTATAACTGTAACAGTGAATAAGTAGTACACAATGGAATTCTGGTGTCTCAAGAATTTGGTCTGGAAGAAACCCCGATTACCCTGGAGTAACTCGGTTGGGTAAAGCCTAGGAAATGCCCGTACTCTTTCATGTAGAGATATCTTAGTGACTTCTTTTGTGCTCTCTCTAGCATAAGAGAGTACTTAAGCTCATGTGGCCCCCAAATCATCGAGCCGCTCTCGATTTTACTTCGTACCAAAGTGTTGTAAAGATTTCTCAGTACGCGGGTATTCTCGAAAACCCTGGCAGTACGCAGAAAAAATCCTAGCAAGATTATAATAATATAGTGAAAAGTAACAGCACAAGTTTAGAAAATCAAATAAAAATATTAAATAACAATTAGTTAGTTACCTCACTCAATCAACAACCGAAATACAATCCAATTATTTAAGTAAGATTTTTCAAAAATTAAATTTATAATACACCATTTAAAATATGTTTGAATATTATAAAGTTGGTGGCAAAAACGTCAAGTTGCTCGCATCTGTTTGCTAGTCTAGGAAGCCTTTGCAGTGGGGAATTAAAAACATAGTTGATAGCTGCAGTCTCCACGGTAAAATCTTCATGACTTCTAGTTATGCGAGTTACGAGATATGTTATAATAGTTACGGACCATAGATTTAAAGGTTCGGAAAAACTTGATTAAAACTCTTGTCTCGAGTGTGTTGATGTATGGCAGCGAAACATGTACCATCGGCCAGAGCATGTCCGGAAGGATAGCGGCCTTTGAGATGTGGCGCTACATGGCGAGGATCCATTGGTCAGACTATATGCGAAACGACGAGGTGTTGAGCAGGGTGGGCGAAAAGAGGCGGCTCCTTAACAGAATCGCCCAACAACGAGCAATTTGGATAGGCCATAATATAAGGCATCCGGGCCTGCTTTTTACCATCGTCGAGGGAAATTTTGAAGGCAACAATCGTAGAGGCCGCCCGAGATTAAGCTTCGTAGACCAGATCATCAGAGATGTGAGCTGTAGCACCTTCTAAGAGATGAAGAGGCTGGCAGGCGACAGGGAGGAGTGGAGAAAACGAGTAGTAGAACCTATTCAGCTCATAAAATGGCCTTGGGTGTCGGGTGGATCCTTCTTCCCTGTGTTGCCTGCCCAACATAAATTGGCGTACGGCGAGTTTGGAACTAAAACCCGCCCCGCCCGCACCCGGCGGTACCCTTCGCCCTGTCATTCAGTTCATTCTCGTCTTTGAGCGCGAGCTGTGTCATCTTGATTACCAATATACACTGAATTATTGTGTCCAAAACATCCAAAACAGTCCGGGATGGTGCAAGAATAATTTCCAATTTTGCGAAGCTGAAAAAGCAAATAATAGACCGATATTACCGCTTGACAGTTTGACAGATAGAGCGGCCGCCGCGGAGCGCGCTGTTATCCGACCAAATTTCTATTCAATATTCTTCTCTGACACTGGTCACCGGACATTCAGTACATTATGTATCGTGCAATAAATTTACACCCTGGAAACTTCTGTTACGCGACAGTGACGCCCTCCTTCGCACGCCAAGTTATAGTGGTACCAAGAGTCCACCTAGGTCCTGGACCCAGCCCTGGATCCGCCCTTGAGTGGTACGTCTGTACACAAAGACACTTACCGATGTGCGGCATGTAGTGCACGTTCCTGTCCAGCGTGAGCACGGCCACGTCGAAGCG
This sequence comes from Agrypnia vestita, assembly GCA_016648135.1. Lineage (NCBI taxonomy): Eukaryota > Metazoa > Arthropoda > Insecta > Trichoptera > Phryganeidae > Agrypnia > Agrypnia vestita. Next base: position 65,894 of record JADDOH010003436.1, on the reverse strand, counting down.
GTCCGCCTGGGGCGTGAACTTGAAGTAGGGGTGCACGCTGATGCGCGCCACGCCGAACGTGTAGGCGGGCAGCGGCTCCACGGCCGAGTTGATGACGTAGTCGCCCAGCGTCACGTGCACCTGCCGCGGCGCGGCGCGCGCCACGCAGTGCCCGGCCGTGACCACGTGCCGCCGCGACACCAGCGAGCCCCCGCACCTGCGGGCACGACAATGGAATGAGCTGGGCTGCTTTGGCATACTCAAACATCAAGTTCTTAGGTATATTTAAGAACACATTCAACCCGGAGTTCTTCAGAATAAGTCAGCACACTAATAATGTCGGTTACTTTTCTCCCGTAACAAGATTGTGTCGCACATATAATTTGTATTGTGCTGACCCTAACATTGATGCTGATATTCTTGCAGACACCTTATCATCGTTCAAAAACTCACTCACACACAACGTCCATTTTCTAAACGATGACCTGAACCTATAGATCCATTAAATCAATCATTCATTAAATACTAATCGCACTACAGTCAAACACAAAATATATAATATACGTAAATGTACATGTAAAATATAATTAATTGCAAAAATACATGTTGCTAGAGCGTGCCGAAGACACTTGTAATTGGAATAATGGGCATAGTCTTCAATATAATGTTTATTATCAGAGTATCATGTACCTATTATCCTGTTAGTGTCTCTAATAAAAAAAACCAAAAAAAAACACATTCATATTTATGAAGTTGTAATTTTTCAGAATTTTTTTTTTAAATCAAATTAATTAATCAATTAGAAAGATGTACAGACAAATCTAATTCACGAAAAAATATTAGGTTACTACTGGGATTCGAACCCAGGTCACCTCCTTTCCGGGGCCGGTGCTCTGACCACTAAGCTATAGCAACCTTCTATGTTTCCGTGAATATATCGACCTTATATGTAGTTATTATTTTTATTAATTGATTAATTTTTATTTTTGTCCATAGAGCAATCCACTTTTTCGATACGGTAGTTGAAATTACTTTGCAATGCCACCGCTAGATGGATGCTAGATGGATGTGTTCTTCGGTTTTCCCGGCCACGAAGTCTACAAGCACCCGATGAATATTAATAGAGATGATGGTCTCAAATTAAAAACATCTTGGTATCCGGCGCTTCAAAGTCATTCTCGTCGCAGACTCCGCGGAGATAGTGATCAGACAACAGATGAATCATACACACAGCACGATACAACACATCATGACTTCGGCACGGTATTGCGAGCCGATACTTAACCACAACACCAACATTCATAATAACACATCAGCCCTGATCGTGAAGGTCGTAACAACACGGCGTGATACCCCAGTAAACACAAACTCGAAGATCAAACATATTGATCTGTTCGAGTGCAGCCACACAAGATTAAGAAAAATTTCGAGTGCAGAATTTTTTTCTACTTAATAATTAAGTCTGTTTTTCTCTTGTTCATTCTTTTTGTATTATTTTCAACATGCCTATGTTTTTCTGCTAATAATTAAGTCTCTTTTTCTCTTGTTGTTGAAAATTTTTTTTAATATTTCTGACTTATTTTTTCTAAAACTTTAGACTATCATTACAGTAACTTATATAAAATATGAAAAATTCATTCTCTTTAATACAAGTCAAATGAAATAATAAAAACTTTCCAATTACAATTGGAATTTCTCCGGTTTTTGTCATTTTATTTAACTCGTATTGAAACGAATGAATTTTTAATAATTGATATAAGTTACTGTAATGATATTTCAACGTTTTGTAAAAAATGAGTCAGAAATGTTGAAAAAAAATGCAAAGTTTGATATTGTATAACTGCATAAATATTGGTATTGCTGCTTGAACATTTTCTACTCGTAATCAAGGCAGGAATATAGTCCTGCGAGGTTATTAATGTTTTCCAAATAACCCTATATAAAGAGGTTCGCCACATATGACTGCCAGCGAAGGCTCTCAATGAGCCTTCACATCCCTTGCTAATGGATAGTATTTAAATAAATATAAAAATGTTCTTAATATTTATATCATTTAAATTAATAAATAAAATAATTACAAATATAACTTACCATTTATCTGCAAAAATAAAAAAGATTTTAAGGATAAATCTATCAAAACAGACAGGAAAGAATACACTAGAAGAATGATATAAATATGTACTTATTAATCCTAAAATATAAGCTGCAGATGAAACGAAAAAAGTCTACTGTTTTGTGCTGCTCGAAGGCGAAACGTGTTGGATAGAAGAGGTGTTCTACTACTTCTGAAATCACTACGTCAAAGAAACACTAGACAACTACAGACAGATGCAATAGAAGAAGATGGAGGTTCTACCGATCTCGTGGAGGTTCTAGTTTGTTACCTCTCTATCCAACACTGACGCCATCCAATGAGCTCGAATAGGGACATTAGGTTGTTGCACCTGAAAGAGTAGGAAGAAAGGTTCTAATGACGGTCTACACAATGATTCATTCCACTAAATACTATAGTCGGCCAACGAAGTCAAGCCAAAAATAGTTTGGCACCATTATGTAGCTATTAAAATCGCAAATTGATCGCAAAACACAATATTAAAAAAGTGTACACACATTTTCTTTACATGTATTTACTAACTAATAAATATAGACAGGGTTATTTGTAAAACATTATTAATCTCGCATGACTATATTCTTGCCTTGATTATGAGTCGAAAATGTTCAAGCTATCATGACCTAATACCAATAGTTACGGAGATATGCGACATTAAAGTTTGCATTTTTTTTCAATATTTCTGACTTATTTTTTGTAAAACTTTGAACTATCATTACAGTAACTAATATCAATTACGAAAAATTTATTCGTTTCAATACAAATAAAATAAAATGATTAAAACCCTGAAAAATTCCTATTGGAATGTTTTCCAATAGGTTTTTATTTTTTTATTTGGCCTGTATTAAAGGAATAAATTTTTCATACTCGATATAAGTTACTGTAATGATAGTCCAACGTTTTACAAAAAATAAGTCAGAAATATTGAAAAAAAATGCAAACTTTGATGTCTCATATCTCCTTAACTATTGATATTAGGTCATAATGGCTTGAACATTTTCGACTCATAATCAAGGTAGGAGTATAGTCCTGCGAGGCTATTAATGTTTTACAAATAACCCTGTATACATGAATCTAAATCTATTTATAAATGAATTTTTAATTTACAAATGTCTGACAAAAGTGCAGATCATTGATAAAAAATGGAAATGAGCAAAAATGGATATTTATTCGAATAAATATATTTCCATATTTAGCTTTTTTAAATTTTGAGATTAATTTCTGTCACTGCTCAATTGATGTGATTAATTGTGACATGTCAAATGCTATACATCACATGCGACTACTGTAAGGCTCGCTCGTATTTTTTTAATGATTTAATATTTAAAAAATGTGAGATTCGTACCTCGAAGAGCCGATCCTGATGTACGCCTGCCACGGGAAGGACCCGAACCCAGCATCGTCACCTCCGACGATGCGCCTCTGCGCTGCCTGCTTGGCCACGGAAATCCCGCACCCTAAACGTCGGAAGAGGGCAAACAAATTAAAATAAATTACAAGTCTCAAACACGTGTTTCATACCACCCTTTCATGTAGTATATTTTCCCGGTTCAACCCGTTACATTTGTACAATTTTTAATTTAAGTTCCAATGGTGTTCTTTTGATTTGTGGAAATATATTTCATGACATCAATTATAACAATAATTAGCAGAGGTAGTCCACAATACCTTACAGGAAGATTCCTGCCTAAGCTTTGAGTTGAAAATGTCTACCTTAACATAAATATAAATGTCGTCGTTAATTTTTATATAACTTTTTGAGTTCTACAATTTCTCTGTAGAAAGTATTTAAATATCTCTCACTGTTAAGGCAGCGTTCGTAAAAAACGCATCGCTCGGCCAATTTTTCGTCGACTTTAGTTGAAAAATAGGTCACCACGAAAAGCCCTTTTATTTTAACGGGGTGATATATAGCCTTCGTCTACTATGAAAGTCCATGCTAAATATTGGTGAAAGAATTTTTCAAATCGGATGAGTAGTTTTGGAGATTACCTCCCACATCCAAAATTACTAACTTTACCTCCTTATATGATAGTATAGATATATTAGATAGACAATATAACCTACCAGACGATAAAACAACCTAACCTAACCTTTAATGTAACCTAAATAGACTTATCTTCTGTAAAAAAATACTATAATTGGAGTTACTCACATCGAATATTTAAAATTCATTCTCTTTAATGCAGTCAAATAAAATGATTATCACTTTAACACCAAAAAAATTGATTCAAATGTATATAGAATTTTATCCGTAATGTATTTTGGACTAGCTCTGTTACACCCTGTATATTAACTCTTATAAAACGTAGTTTTGTGAAATGTGTTATTCGAAAAACCAATTGAAAAATAATTCTATGTTAAAACTAACATTTTCTATACACAGCACAATATAATTGCAATCTTCTATACCTGGTTATATAAACAGCTTGCAAGGTATTTTAAAGATTATTTTATTTATATGTTAACATAAGGATAATTTGTTAATAAATTCTTAGAAATAACTGCAAATATCTACTACTAGAAAGTTCGTATAGTTCAACCGTCGAGATGTTTTGTATGATTCGTGCAAAAAGAATTCTTAATGTATTTTTTTCTCTTATTTGCATCATCAATGACTCCATATAAAAGGAGAAGACAGATGATAAGAGAATGAAATGAGTCATCCCAAAGGTCTGAACGGTTGACCTATATATTAGGTTTTACATGCTTTGAATATTATTACAATCCCAAGCATAAGTTAATCAAATTAGTCACCAGGAGCGCAGCAGTATATGGAGGTGGAAAGTTAATAGGAAGTTAACAGGAAGAACATAGGATAGTAGCAGAGGTATAGTAGCAGTAGGCGAAGAAAGAGAAATAATGAAGGACTTTCTGGCTGCCTATTGGCTTGCAATACCGTGTTGGAAGCAGGTTTTAAAAATGTTGATACCATGTTTAAAGCAGGCTGTGTGCACTAAGTATTTCGATACAGTATTGCAAGTCAGTACTAAAAGTCATGACTCCAACATGATACATTCACATGAGAGAGTACGGGCATTATCCTTGGCTCTACCCAACCGAGTTCCTCCAGGGTATGCTTGGCTACAATAGTCTAGAGACTAGAAGGAATGTGGATCTGATTATGCGTTTTTATCCATTGTTGCGCGGTGTGATCGATAATCCTGAAATTATGTGGAGCATTAGTTTATAGGTTCCTACGACCTATGTAAGACAGAGTCAATAATTCAACATAGATTGTTTCACATTCCAATATACAGGACCAACCTGCCGATGGTTATGCCTGTTGGAAGAGCCACAGCTATGCTGAACAATATTACTCTGGATATTGATCTGTTCCATATCTCTGAGAGGGTTTTCCGAAGCAGGATATTCCTACATCTTTGCAATGAACTCTTTTACATAAATTCTAATTGAAATGCTATAATTTTAATTTTTTTTTATTGGAAAAACCGGTCGAAATTACAATGTAAGAGTTAAAGAGCATTTGAGGTGGCTGAATAATCATGGTTTCTCTGAGTTTGCAAATCATTTATTAGAAAACGGTTTTGATAAAAATTTAAGACTTTCTATTTTACACATATTAATTTTGGTCTGAAATTGAATAATTTAGAATCATTAGAAATTACTAAAGCATGTAATAGTAAACAAAATATTATTGATAATCAATTGAATTTAACTACTAGCCCAATTCTAAAATTTTTTCCAATAATTGCGAGTAATGAAAAAGTTCAGCAATAACATTTTAAAATAAATTTTTAAATAATTTAGAAAAACAAAAACGTTATTCATTTTGATATTTTGACATATATATAACACCCTGATGATGGAAAGGTATTTCCGAAACATGTAGGTGTAATTAATTGTGATATAAGTAGATTTATACAAATAATATAAACAAAATTTATAGAATGCTATAATATTTGCCAATTGAATGTATGTTTGTAATGTAAATGTTGTTTATTCAATAAATTGAATTGAATTGAATTGAATTGAATTGACACATCGATGTGCCGCTATAAAAGAGTATAAAATTTTACAAATATGAACTAAACTTATTCTTTAGGCGAGGGGATTTCAAGTAAAAACGTAGTTTTAGTAAAAACGTAGTTATAAAGCGCGACTTTCTATTTATTAACATTTATTTAAATATTATACATAACAAAACCCTTTTTGTAAACAGTAAACTTTGTCTCAATACAGACTTATTTATACGGAGACAGGCATAATTGAATAAAAAAAACATAATATTATAGTGAAAAATATACAGCATCAAAATAAATAAAATATAATATATTTTTTTAAATTTTTGTATTAATCACAATGTCATACGACGGGCCTCCTTTTAAAATATAATTGGTTATCAATTAGATTCTAAAACGGGTAAGAAAATTAGCACTAGATGTTATATAGATTGCATACCTTGCAAATCAAGGAAACGTGATGTCATATATGTGAGGTGTCATGCAAATTGCTTAGATGTAATAATGTAGGCGCTTATAATTCACGCAACCGTATGAGGGAAGCATTACTGCAATGGTCAAGCCATCACATTCAACAATGACATAGTCTTTAGAAGTTATGCTTCGGGAACATTACAGTTGAGTTCATCAACAAAATAACGAGCGAGCCTTACAATCGGTCCGATTCTGAAAATAACAATGTCTGGATCTTTAAGATCTTTATCCCAACACTTAATAGACGATAATAAAAATTAAAAATGTTCAGAGCGGATTTTGTAATTCTACGGCTCAAATACACTGTATTAAAAGATGATATAAGAAAGATTGTTTCTTACAAACGTATTCATTTCTTCATCCACAGCGTACAGATGAAATATCATGTCTAAACTTGTAATGACCGCGTTCGACGTTACCGCGTATTCAAATCTTCCCATCTTGACATTTTTGACAGATATGTCTGGATCTTTAAGATCTTTATCCCAACACTTAATAGACGATAATAAAAATTAAAAATAAACGAGACATAGCTTTACGTTGGTGTTTGTTTCTGTAAGTTTCTACATGATATAGATATAGAGGGAGGTAGAAAGATGTAAATTGTTATCTATCAAATGTCAAGATGGGAAGATTTGAATACGCGGTAACGTCGAACGCGGTCAAGTTTAGCCATGATATTTCATCTGGACGCTGCGGATGAAGAAATTAATACGTTTGTAAGAAACAATCTTTTAATACAGTGTATTTGAGCCGTAGAATTACAAAATCCGCTCTGGACATTTTTTATTTTTATTATCGTCTATTAAGTGTTGGGATAAAGATCTTAAAGATCCAGACATTGTTATTTTCAGAATACGGATGAATATTTGACATCTCACAATTAAAAATATCAATTGAACAGCAACAGAACTTAACCTCAAAATTTAAAAAAGCGAAATACGGAAATATTTATTCGAATAATTATTTATTTTTACTCACTTAAATTTTTTATCAATGACGTGCCCTTTTTTCAGATACTTATTATCAAAAATTCATTTGTAAATACATTTATTAATATATAAATATATATCGATCCCAACGTTTTCATTTTACTATTTTCAACCACCAGATTTACTCTATATATTCGCATAATGATAAAGAAAGACTCACTTTTCCTTTAGTACATGCTTTGTTTGACACGAAAAAAAAGTTTTTTTTAACTTTGTCCGAAAAAATAAAGTAAATTGAATGTTTTTAGATAGTAAAAAGGAAAAAGATTTTTTGCACATTCGACAGTACCTATACGTGGGAACCGTCGATTTTATTAATTAGTAACTACATGTAAAGAAAATTTGTATGTCTTTAATATTGAATTTTTTCAAACTGTGAGCTGTCATTAAAGAATTTCGGCGATGTCGATAAAACAGTGTATATTATATTGAAGAATTTGGTCGTTAGATTGGCCAACTGTATCACCGCGCGCGCTCATTAGTCAAATGAAATCGCGCGAGCTTCCCCGGATTCTTGTTTCCTCTTACACATTTCCGTCCATTTTCACGAAATTACTCCCACATACTGCAGGAAAGCGAAAGGAAAGATGTTACACATCAACAAATGAAGATTTTTTTGATGTATTTAAAGCTATGTGCCGAGATAGAAGAATACGGCTTTTAACCTCTCTGCCTACCCCTGCAGAAAAACGGCATGATGGTTAGTTAGTTTTTGTCAAGAACTCAAAATCAAGGAGAGACCTTCAACTACTTGTTTGACGATGAGAGACGAATTCTCAAATTTTTCGAGCATCTCGCCAGCAGAGAGAATGGCATGGAGAAGCTTATTGTGGTGAGCCACGTCGAAGGTTGAAGATGAAGAGGAAGAAAAAGACCCCACTAGTCGGAACGGCCAAGTGGAACAAGCATTTTTATGGTGACAGCGCGCCAAGATCTGCAGGATGCCGGTAGAGTTGGAGGAGAATAGTGAAGAGGGCGGGAGGTCATGAAGATCACGATCATCAGTCAAGAGGGAACAACTTTTATGATGACGATGATGTTGGGTTGATCGTTCCACACCTCCGACGTTCAACAGACGTTGGCTATCATGTTGGCTATAAAAACAGTATCTACTGCGGCCCGGAATAGCTCTACGGTAGACTGTCTTAACCACTGTCTGAGGTTTTTTAGCCACGATCTTAACATTCTTCTAGGGCCTCGACTTCCGGCAATCTTTCCCTTATTTAATCTTCCCCTTTGACTCTGATGATTCAGATTTCCCAGTACCTCAAGCTGTATGTTCCAAAATGCAGCCATTTCTGATTTCATCAGGTCATTTGGTTATTTCATCAGGTGCACTTTCGTCTTGAGCCGATGCTTTGACCTTGGAGACGTTCAGTTCATTATATTTTCACTTTTGATCAAAATAAATATTCTGGACGCGGCGCCATCTGGTAGATCTTCCGCACGTCCGATTCTAAGAAATGTGTCTGTTAACGCTACGTAGAATGTTTCACAAAATCTTTCTATTATTTTTGATAAGGTTGGCTGCAAATTAAGATGGTGTGTGCTCGTCACGAGAATGTTTTGTGTTAATTAATTTCTTATTATGATTGTTACTGAATTTGCTCAATTCATTCATGTTAAAAACTAAAATAAATTATAATTGGTCGTGGATTAATGACAGCTTTGAAATTATTATCGTATCAAAATAGTATAATATTATTTATTGATATGGCAGGTTATTTGTGGTGTAACATGGTTATTTTAAATAATAGTCTTATAGTAGATTAGTAGAGAATGAACGAATTAGAAGTGAATGTAATGCTGGTTGTAGCGTAGGACATACAATAAAGAAAGGATCGCTGAGATGGTTTGGCCACGTGGAACGTGAGGATAGGATGGTAAAGAAAAAAGAGTATTAGAGGCAGCAGAAACAGCAGCCTCTGGGAAACGGCGTGATGGTTATTAGTCATATTTTTATATGTAATAGAATACAATTACTGGATTTTGTCCATCGGATTTGGATGGATAATTATTAATTAGGTTAAACTATAGAAGTCTCATAGAGATGGAGCTATTTAAGTGGGAAGCATGTATGTAAGTCTTTGTAGGGTGACCGCAGGCCTTACGACCTGCCTTGGCTGGCTTAAGCGATCACTGTACACAAAATATATTATTGACAAAAGGTTTCATGCTGGTGACAGTGTCAAGCTCATGCTGGAGTGGCTCTTGCAAGCGGGACCTACCATGTTTATTGCTAGGGGGCTTATGAGAATACTTTCCATCCTTAATTACTCCAAACTCCGACCTGAGGAAGAACTTGTACCTGTCCACGACATTGGAGCACTGCACTTTAGCACTAAACAACACCAAGAACATTTGGTACAGACTGAACAATATCCATACGTTAATCACCATTTTTTTAAGAGACTAATATCACTGGTAATTATTATTTCTGTTTCACACACCTCGGCAGAGGTTTTAGTTACTTTGATGTATCTACAATAGAACATTTGTTTTTCAAAATTTTGTTTGAAAATTTTTGAGCATATTGAACTGACGACTGCGGTCATAAATCAATATATATATATATATAAGAAAGCCGTGTTTCCCCACCCGCCAAATTTTCTCCACAACCAGCTACAACCACCCACCTGTGGTTATGGTGGTGGATAGCCCTTGGTGTCACATCGAAAATATGCGAGTTTGGTGGGGGTGGCTGTGCGTGGGTGGGAGTGAGTGACGAAAATGTGCTTTCTAGCGCATTGTTTTGTTATGGGAAGGCCGCAAATGCTTCAGATTGTTTCTAAATAGGCGCACCGACTGCGTCGGTGAGTCTAGAAGGTTCCGGAACAAACTTCTCTAGAAAGTTCTGGAAGGAGAAGGTTCTAGAAAATTCCCGAAAGTTCTATAAGGTTCTACACCGAGTGGCGGAATGTGTCGGTGTGTCTGGAAGGTTCCTGTACATTCGATAAATTTCTTGAAAGTTCTGGAAGGAGAATGTTCTAGAAGGTTCGCGAAAGTTCTATGACGATCCAAACAGATATAATATAAATAGAGACGCGCAACGCTGCAAATGTTTGTCGATAATTTACTATCTGCGTACGCACAATTGATGAGACACTTTATGGAGAGTGAGTTTCGAGAAAAAAATCCCCAAATCTCTCGTGTGAAATTTTTTAACGGTACCGAGATTTACATACCTAGGATCCCTGATAACAAGCAACAATAATAATACAGAGGAGATAAGGAGATAGTGAGCAAGGAGAAGGAGTATTTCTGCCTACAAAAGCAGCTAAAATCCAGACTGCTGTCCAGACACACCAAGATATTAGTGTACAAAACGCTTATTAGGCCAGTGCTCACGTACGCAGCTGAGACGTGGGTACTAAGAGGAATGAACGAGCACTGGACGTTTTTGAAAGGATAATTTTGAGGCGTATCTTCGAACCGGTTCTAGGAAATTAACTTTGGCGCAGACGTTACAACAATGAGCTCTATACTCTATTTAAGGAGCCAAACGTCACAAAATTGATAAAACTGGGAAGACTTCGGTGGCTGGGTCATATGGAGAGAATGTCCGAGAATCAAGCACCAAAGTCCCTGCTGAACTCAAGGCCAATAGAGCGAAGGAGCTTAGGAAGGTCAAAATTAAGATGGGGTGACAACGTCCTCAAAGACATCTCTGCCTTGGAGCTTCGGAACTGGAGAGAGCTGGCACTAGACCGAGATGGGTGGAGGAAGATTATTGAGGAGGCCAAGACCCACCAAGGGTTGTAGTGCCAAGAGTGATGATGATGAAGAGTTTCTCTGATTGTTCAACGTTCGTTTGTTGTATTTTGTTATTCGCTAAATAGTAATTTACTTTAGAACTTTGAAGGTAAGATGGAGGCTTCGATTGAATTAAATGGCGATATTAGCACCCAAACTCGCGCAGTGATCTAAAATGCGCTGTCGTTCTGTTAATATACTAGGCTGCCGTAGTGAAATAGAATAACCCGCCATTCCCAGATAGAGTGGAGGTCCGTTGGTTTGAATCCCGGTAGCAGCTAAAATATTTTTTCGTTGATTTTATTAGATGATATTTTTATTTTAGATAGATATTTTTCCATTTAATTACGCTTATATAATGTTTCTTGTAATTATTTCATTGATTTTAATCACATCTTTAACTAAATTTTTGTAAAAAGTTGCTTAATTATTTAAAATGTACTGATATCTAGATTTTATGTATCTATCCCTTCCAAAATCATGCTTCCTATATAATATCGAATTCAGTACATACTAATTTATAAAGTAATTCAATTATAAATGAGTAGCATGTTGGTCTTGTGGTTAAGACTCTCGCCTCGTGATCCAAAGGTCGCGGGTTCGAACCTCACTCTATTCCAGCAAGTTAAGCCTATTTTCATAGAACAAGCATTTAGCTTAGTTTGAAAATAGTAAGAATATTGATGTGACACGTTTTCCGTGTTCGTATCTCTATTTTTTTTAAATCCTCGATGACTGCATTAAATTTTTTTTTGGATATTGCTGGATCTGCTTTTATATCTCACAACTTATATTTTTTAGTTAAGACCTACACTTTCGAAGTTGGTAGCGATCTCTAAATCCTTTTAAAAAAATCTGAATTTTTTTTAAACGTATGAAAACATATTACGATAGGGTGCCCCATAGATGAAAATGTTCATTCATTTTTGAAGCATCCTTTTAATTTTTTATTTTATTTAAAAAGTAATGGAAACCTAAAAGGTTTATGGGTAACATTTACATGATTCAAATATAAGAAAATATAATAATGTAATTTAGATACAAAGGAATTTTTTTATATTTGGCCGAGTTTTAATATTTTTGTCACATCTCTTTTGAATTTGTCAGTGGTCAGTTGTTTGGTCTGCTGTGGCAAGTCATTGTACAGTTTTAGTCCGTTGCAAATTAGTCGGGATTGTCCTGTTTTTGTTTTGGCGTGTGTTATGTGATAGTTTTGAGCCATTCTAGTGTTGTGTTTGTGTTTTTCGTGTATTTTGTCTAATTTTATGTCTTCGTCTTGTATTTCGCCAATTGCTAGTTTGTGAATGATTTTAAGTGTTTCGATTTTTGTAATGCTTTCGATGTTTAATTGTTGTGTTATACGGTATACAGTTTCAGCTGGTGTCCGGTATTTCAGATCATAGACCATTTTTAATATCTTGTTTTGCTGTCGTTGGAGTCTGTTTAGGTTAGTTTAGTCCCCAAAAGGGTATCAAGTATTCTATTCTACTCTTGACGTATGCCTGGTACATCAGAATTTTTACGGTCTTTGGTGTGATTTCGTGTATTTTGTGGAATAGGCTAGTCAATTTTGTCAGTGAGTTAGTTAGTTAATGAACCGTTAGCAGTTAGGTTTAAATGTATAGTATTGAGAGGCATCAATACATACACAATTTGTTCATATTACACAGGTTAACACTCACACCAATCCAGTTGAATCCTTACACGAAATCTAGTTTGTTAAGTGCTAAATGCTTAGAGTACCTTAAGTTGATTTTTTTTTCATTTAAAGACAGTCTATAAATAAGAACATCCGTGGTTTATGGTTCTAGGACGTTTTTTGTTTACGCAATGAGAGCCTGAATTTTAATAGGTTAATCATCGACGCCGCGTAATGTTATTGGCCGCGTATTTCAAAGAAACCTTGGCACGTGATTGGTGGATTTTGTAAAAAACAAAAGCGAACAGATGGAGCAACTTTTATCTTAAATCTCTGATCGTCACGATTGCGGAAACTCGCCGTGAATATAAACCAGCAGGAGTCCCGCAGGGACAGGCGGAGAACCACGAAGGACTCGCTCAATATTCTCAATCTTAGATGAAATAACTCAATAAGTTGTGTGTCGTTTTCTGGGATATTTTTGCCGTGTATATCTGACCTCTCTGGCCAACGTATCAGATCCCAATGCAGGGTCCATCATCAGGGATGATGTGATGAGTGTGTGTCGATGTTGAGGTTAACTATTGTCTTGCAATACTGTACCGAAGTCAGGGTGTGTCCTAGTTTGCATTAGGTTAAGTACTGTCTTGCAGTACGTGTCGAAAGCAGGGTTTCATTAGTTACACTAAACCGTTTCGCTTAGCTTTTCTTAGTTTTGTCAAGGCGTACTTTTAACGAACAATAAATATATAAAGAGAGCACATATATGTACGTAAATGGAAAGATGTACGTATATGGAAAAAAGAGAGACATACTAATACAATAGATAGAATGCCAAGGGGAGCAAAAGGGAATTATTTTACGATTTTAATATTTTGTGTAAAGTCTATTCTAAATATTGATGAAAGAATTTTTGAAATCGGATGAGTCGTTTCGGAAATGACCGCCTACATTCAATTAGTGTATATTATAGATATCTCATAGAGACGAAACTGTATTAATTATGGGAAAGTAGGTATAGAAGTCATTTGGGTGTAACAGGACTTATGACCTGTCTTTTGGTAGGCTTAAGTGATCACTTTACACAATTGTAACATTCGCCATTTCCACCCATGATAGAATATACCATGCTTATTCATTTTTTGGAAGTTGTATATATGTTCAAATTGCGTGAAGCTTTCATATATGAAGCTTTCATATACCAAAAAATGAATAAGCATGGTATATTCTATCATGGGTGGAAATGGCGAATGTTACAATTGTGTAAAGTGATCACTTAAGCCTACCAAAAGACAGGTCATAAGTCCTGTTACACCCAAATGACTTCTATACCTACTTTCCCATAATTAATACAGTTTCGTCTCTATGAGATATCTATAATATACACTAATTGATTAATAATGTCTCTGTGACATAAATCCAGCACTGTTCTGAAAGATTTGAACAAACTCAAAATATTCTGCCTACATTCAAACTTACAAACTTTACCTCTTTATGTATTAGATTTAGATATATACTGAATTTTTTTTAACTCCTCTTATACACCAATACATATTTTTAACAATATTTTTATATGTATGATCTAAGAACACAATCAATGGATATATCCACTGCGGGCCATCGTATAGAAGACTTCACAAAAACGATCCTTGTCGCTTGTACAAACTAGAGTGCCACCACGATAACTTGGCGTGCGAGGGAGGGCGCCCCTATCGCGAAACAGAAGTAGCCAGGTTGTAAATTGATTACACAATACATAATATACTGACTGTCCGGTGACCGAGCCTTCAATATAAATTTGGTCGGGTAACAGCGCGCTCCGCAGCGGCCGCTCTATCTGTAAAACTGTCAGACGGTAATATCGGTCCATTATTTGCTTTTTCAGCTTTAATACTTCATTGGCAATTGTTCTTACACCACCCCGGACTGTTTTGGTTGTTTTGGACATAATAATTCAGTGTACATTGGTAATCAAGATGTCACAGCTCCCGAGCAAATAAAAAATTGTACTGAATTACAGGGCGAGGGGTTGCCGCCGGGTGCGGGCGGGGCGGGTCTTAGTTCCAAACCTGCCGCACGCCAAGTTATGTTGGGCAGGCAATAATCGCGATATCGCGAATGGCGAGCATCTAAATGCGTATGAATTGGCATGGCATTTCTTCTAGAGCCGCCGAATCTAGACGACAATGAGTGCGCTAACCAGCAGACCACACCGCTGGGTAATATAACTGTGATGCAGCACTTTAGGCATCGATTTGCCTCCGCCGAGACGTGCTGAAATTCGCAATGCGTACCACTGTCTGCGTTCGTACGCGTTTAACATATCATCATTGGACTTGACTCGGAGCTGCGCCTTGGGTGCAAAGCGTGGTACGTGATATCGCGCACGAACCGTGCGCACGGCAATGTTGCCGTGCGCACGGTTCGCGGTTCCCGAGCGAGCTCACCGCGACATCGCGCCGCGCGTCACTATCACGTGGTATGTTTACAAGTGAATGCGCACGCACTGTAACTGTATACCGCTCAACATGACATTAGTGTGGGGAAACGAGGTTGTTAACCAACTGATCGAGCTCTAATTGAGCTGTAATTGCAAGTATGATGTGAGGGCCAACAGCGTTCCGTAATATTGTGTCTTACTTGGCTATGGAAGGCCCGATTATTTGTAATAAATTTTCAAAATCAGTTGTTATCATTCGAGTGAAATTGACAAAAGATCCGTCAGACATTCGAAGATCGCATAGAATATCCATCCTTCTTTCTCTTTGCAGTAAATAATTTCGCACCCACCACCTTTTTCTCCTCTTACGTTTCGATAAACTCGTTAGAATAAATAGATGCGCAACACAAATCATCATAACCTCATCGGGCGACATTTCCGCGACAAGTGATATGTGAGTCCCGGTGTGTACACGTCAAATGACCGCGTCATTGTCCCCGAAACATGAGCGTAGATATTGATGCGACATGCCACATAGAATGTTGCACTATTTGTCCCATAGTGAATAAATGGCTTAATTCAAAAAATGCCGACCGCCTGTTCTTACATGCACTCAAATATTATTATGTAACATTATCGAACGCGCGCAATGAAAATATACGCTCTCGCAGTAGGTAGGTACCACACAAGATATTCAGAGCCATCATCATCAACATCACTCTTGGCACTACAACCCTTGGTGGGTCTTGGCCTTCTCAATAATCTTCCTCCACTCATCTCGGTCTAGTGCCAGCTCTCTCCAGTTCCGAAGCTCCAAGGCAGAGATGTCTTTGAGGACGTTGTCACTCCATTTTCATTTTGGCCTTCCTAAGCTCCTTCGGCCTATTGGCCTTGAGTTCAGCAGGAACTTTGGTGCTTGATGCTCGGACATTCTCTCCACATGACCCAGCCATCGAAGTCTTCCCAGTTTTATAAACTTTGCGACTCAGAGCCATAGACGTACTATAAATATAGACTAGTTACAAACCAAAATATTTGCTACACAGAACGACACCAATAGACAAATAGACGCGCGTTGCGGGAGTAGGTCTAGGGGTGTCCAAAATGTATAAATGTCCGCGCGATATATACCTATATAAAATATACAACCAAGAAATATACAATACACAACCCTGTTTATATATGTATCTCTTTTACACGTATGCTGTGCTATAGGAAAGACAGAAAAAATACCTTAGAATAAATACCGCAATTCGATACTAACTTCATATGCATTCGTTGTTAAAAATTATGTTTTATTTTCCTTTCTTATACGTGGTTATGAAAATAATTTCTATCTCTTTCTGACTGATACAATTAGTACGCAATAGAAGACAGCAGAAACTAGATGTCTCAGATTTGTTTTTAGTGACTAGTCTATATTTATAGTACGTCTATGCTCAGAGCAATTGATTTTCTTTCCTTTTCTCACAAATAAATTTTGTGTTTGTAATAAAACAATTAAAGTTAGTTAATTTTAATTTGATCCGCATTTGCAAGTGGTTTGGTTGGTTGTGGATCATTCTTTTGATATTAATACGAGAATAACTGTTCCTCGAAGAATTAATAATAATTGAAAAGCATTAGGGAAAATCGTATTTATAAATAATCAAAGTTCAAATACAATAGCTAAAAAAATACCAAATATTATTCAACCAGTTTTCTATACTAATTATAAATTTAAAAAAGTACATATTAAATAATAAGGATAAGGATGATTCTTTAAAAAAAAATTTAAAAATGTTAATGTATTGATTTGTAATGATAGTAATTATTTTTATACTTATATATATATATATATAAGTATAAAAATAATAGATATAATTATTTTAGTTATGGATCATCTTTTGATATTAACAAGGATTTACAAATTTTACATACAAATTATATAGAATTACAATTTGATAAATTATAAATTTTGGAAATAAGAGGAGTGTGAATAGAAAATTGAATATTATAAATAACTAAGAAGATCCTTTTTACAAATAGTTATCTTTTAAATTTGTTTTTACGTTAGTACTTAATTATTTATTCATTTTCCACATATTATTTTTCACATTTTTACTGTCTACACTTCGAATTTTATTTTTTATATGTTAATATGCATTGTATCCCGAGGAAAGGATCATTGGTCCTGAAATATGTTGATGTTTTCAAAATATAAGTGGTGAAAAATAAAGAAGGCAATACACCCTACCAGCGGAATGAATTAAGTGAAAAAATAGGCAATTTCCTCACGAAAATATGGAGGCATGATCTAGTAAAATTAATAAATGAGAAATCGTAAGAATATAGATTAGATGAGAAAAAATAAGGTAGCTTTCTCTCACCTAGAGACTATCGCACAGTGATATAGTTCAACAAGTCTCTGCTTTGCGCTGCCCTCAGAACTAGGGAATGCAATCCCGATCCCGCAAGATCGGGATCCCGCGAGATCTCGTGGCATTTTAGGAGATCAATCCCGAATCGAAAAATCGGACGAGATTATCCGGATTATTATTGATCAGCATTTTTTATGTTTTGTATGTTTAATTGTATATGTCTATAGAGCTTTTAGTAAGTACTTAAAACTTATGTTCATGTCACATTCAAATAATGAAAATAGCTTTCAATAATATTTGCTGTATTTTATCAACCTAACATAGTAATAAAAACTACTACTAGTTAGTAGTTTTTACTCTACTACGTTGACTGATTGATGCTTGGAAAAACGCCTACAAAAACTTTAATGCAATGATTAAAAATGAACATTTTATTAAAATTGCTGATATAAAAATGCAAGGCATTGTCGTTAATTGCTATTCAGCTCTATAAACAAAACAAAAAAACACAAAAGTATTCGGGATCCCGATCGTAGGGATCCCGCGGGATTGGAAATTCTAATCTCGAGGGATCCCGAAAGGGCAATCCCGACTCGGGATTGCATTCCCTACTCACAACCGCTTCTGTCCCGACAGTCAAAACTATAAATATATATTATAGATGTTTCAAAGACAAAGCTGTTTTATATAATTTTTTTGGGTATTTATGGAGCTTAAGACCAATTGTACGGCTGGATTAAGCGATCACTATATACAAAGTAACGTTAACCAATTCCACTCATTAAATCTAGTATGTCATCCGTAAATTCCAGTATTGTATTCCTGAAAGTACTGGAGATGAAAACTTATTTTGTGTGCATGTAATAAGGATGAGTTGCATCTTAGCCCGTTGCCTAGAGTGACCTAAGAAAATATACTCCTTAGTTGCATTAAAAGCCACGTTTCTATCATTAATTGAGGTCACTGTATGTCGAACATGACGATGAAGAAAAAATCGTATAAAATCCAGGCTGCTGTCCAGAAATACGAAAATATGAATGCACAAAACGCACATCAGACCAGTGCTCGCGTACGCAGCTGAGACGTGGGTACCGACCGAGAGGAACGAGTGAAAACTGAACGTGTTTAAAAAGAAAATTCTTTGGACCGGTTCTAGATATGGCCTTTGACGAAGGCGCTACGACAGTGAGCTCTATACTTTGTTTAAGGAGCCAAGCGTCACTATATTTATAAAATTGGGAAGACTTCGGTGGCTGGGTCATGTATGTCATGTCATATTTTGTCAACAAACGCCGAAGGAATAGAACTAATATTGAGTGATAATATATCCAACTAGCTGGTCGTACCCAGCGTTGCAAGGGTTAAGGATTAAGTAAAAAAGGGATTGTGAGGGAAACAAACCCCTGTTCTCTAAAAAAAACAATGTTTCCATTTAATGTTAACATAAGTTATTGTAACATAACTGTAATACTTAGATGTATGGTAGCACAGACTTTTTTGTAGAAATTAATATCCTCTATAAAACTGTAGTACATCACTTTGCTCTATTGTCAAAAATTTCCGCAGCGTACGCGATATAAGTTTTTTTTTGGTATTTTTTTCACACGTTGGGTTACATTATCGAAGTTTTCATACGGATCCGTAACGTTTTTGAAAATATTCTATAGCCTATGTTCATCAGGGATAATGTAGGATTCTAAATGTTTAAGAATTTTTCAAATCGGTCCAGTAGTTTCGGAGCCTATTCAATACAAACAAACCATCAAATCTTTCCTCTTTATAATATTAGTATAGAAGACATATCTGCCCTGGAGGTCCAGAACTGGAGAGAGCTGGCGCAAGATCGAGATGAGTGGAGGAAGGAGGCCAAGACCCACCAGGGGTTGTAGAGCTGACTTGAAGGATCATAAGAAAATATAACCTAAGGGATGTGCAGATTTTTAGTGTGCACAATTGAACTGCAAAAGGGTTTCACTATCGATTATTTTCCCTGATTGTTTTGCAATCGCAAAGCGTTGATTGCGTAAGTTAATTGTGTTTTAAATCAATTAAGATGCATGACACATAGACTCCAATACTCTATTCTCCAGGAGTTCAAGATCTCAGACGGTCTTGTTCAGAAAACGAATACTGAAATACTTTGGGAGTATAGTGCGACAAGGTGAAGATATTTTTTATTATTCGGCGATAATCAATGCTGACTATGCTACTAAACCGGTCGAAAACGAAGATGACTTACAAAGAGTGCTTTACAAGTTCCATCTTGCATGTAGCAGGCACAACATGATAATTTCAGTCAAGAAAACTAAGTGTCTTATGATATCTTGACAACCCCCTAGATGTAAATTGATCAATAAATACTAGAACAGGTTACGAAATTTATGTAACTTGTGGTGGAGATATCTAGCTAGAGTATATATCTAGAAGTCAAACAGTAGACAAACAAATCAGCGGTTATCTCCGCATGCCTAAGGCCCGGTTGTTTCAAGTTCGATCAAAGTAAGCGGTCGATAAAAGCATAGATTTTTACGAAAACGGATCGTCTGATTGGTGGAGAACGTAAAATTTCAGTTTAAACTCTACGCTTACTTTGATCGAATTTGAAACAACCGGGCCTAAGAAGAACTGTATGGGCCTTTAAGCATATGCTAGTAGAAAGTCAGGATATACAAACATGCATAAGACCTACCATAACTAAACACCTTCTCAGAACTGCACTGATGAAGAAAATGCTCGGAGACAGAATACCTATTGCGGAAATCCGCAAAACGTTGTAGATGGACAAAAGATATTGTATGATGGAGACAGATGAGGCGTTTCTAGAAGGGTCATGGATCATCAGGAGAATGGACCAGACATAACGATGACCAGAGCAGTGATGCGCGATATTTCAGAGGGGCGCCGATCGCAAGGGAGACCAGAAAAGAGATGTAAAAAGCTGGACGTTTTCGTCACAGGACTAGAATTTACACATATCAACACAGATCTACTAAAAGAGGAAGAAGAAAATAAGAAGAAGATTTGATTCGGAGACATTAAAAGCAAGATGCTTTATCTCTACAAGATACAGGAAATACCAACATTATCATCAACACAAGCACTAAAAACGCACGTGAAATGTTAACCGCACAATAAACTCCCTGCACATCATTATGACAAAATAAATATTAAAACAAGTAGGTACCTACACGTAAATTACGATATCTGATTCAATTATTAAGAACTTCATTAAAGATTTTTAGGGGTTTGGTAGGTAGACACCTAAGAAGTTAGATTGTGTTTTTCTACAACCATCCCCGAAATGGGATTCAGCCAATATTACACGTGCGGTAAGAACGAAAAAGAACTGTCATGGTAGCCACGAGAATGCTTTGGACTATGAAAAGAGTCAGATTGTATTGTAATTGTTAAGAATGTAACATTTAAGTGATGGATAGTAGAAATTGAACAACAACTGACAATGGGGCATTTAATCGACGAACATTTTTACGTTCCAACTGAAAACGAACAAACCAAACGACAAGATGAATTCAATTGTCAATTTATATTTCAATCCAAATAAACACCGAATATATATTACGCTCGCGGAATGTATTACATAATATATAAATACATATCGAGACTAGCTTTCCAATGCAGTTATCAACGCGCCACAAACATTAAGATTACTGTGCTAAGTTCAGAAATGCCATAGATTATGGATGTCATTACGCGTGATCGATCGCGTTCTCATTTCGTACGACATCCATGGATGTAACTCGCGCGGCGGCCGCGGCGTGACTGGCCATTGGTGGGATCAATGCGCATGATCGAAATCACTTCATCTAATTGGCGATTCGTTTTAAAAATGCAAATGGCGGTATCAGGATGTGGCGACGCATGCGCAGGGGAGTAAAAGCAGTTTCAGCGAGTTTTCTCGAAAGTTTGTTGACAGCTATTTCCTAATGGCGGAATATTTCGATATGAGTTGCAATTAATGTCGGACGATTAGTGCGTTGTATAACTTGTTGATTGCGATAAGTGATTTCCGATCTAGTGTACTAACTCGTGGAATATAATCTTATTTGTATCGATTATCCGTTATCTTCAAACCATGTTGACTTTCTGACGGAATATACGACAATGTTTTGGTTTATCTAGGTAAAATGCCAAAAGTTTTAAAAGGTTTAAATTGAAAATAATATTTAAATCTTTCGTCGGTCAGACTTTAAGTAAAAGATTTTTACCTACACTAGTTTATAAGTTGATGATTTTGTTAGTAAGCAATGGCAAAATGAAAATTGAAAACCTATCCACTGTTGGCCATTTTATATTATGAATGAAAACAGAATTTATTACAAAAACTATTTTTAGTAATTGGATCAGGAAATGTGTGTGATAGATGTTTTATCGTAAATATTAAACTATTATTAGCACAATTAGCAATCCAATATGCGACGATTTTCGTAAAATTTTCACATACTATAATTAGATTTATATCAGGAGCCTTCCATACGGTAAAACAGTAATCTGCCACTTAATTAACGTTCTGATAAATTGTAGTCATATATAACTATATAATGCTGATTTTTTGTGTTAGAATTTAGTCCATTGGTATATATTTGTGATATGGATTATCATTTACACATTCTTTCCATTAAATTTTTACACAAACATTTAATTATATTTAAAAACATAGTGGCCCCCGTTGAATTTGATAACAAGCTCTTTGAAATATATAATTTTGTCATATTTCGTGGATGTTTTTACAGTTTTTGCTTTTTCAAACACTTGAAATTGGATTAGGTGTTATTGAAGTTCAGTGGAAGACAGAACACGAGGGGTATAAAAGCAAAGGCAGCAATATTAAAACATATATATTGTTTTGAATGCAGCCATCGAGAATTACTAATTTAGAATGTACCGAAATCGAGATTTTAAAGGAAATATAGCTATATTGCTTCAAAATCATGTTTCCAAAACACTATCAAAAGTGAGGGTAGCAATATCCATTTCAATAAATCAACCCTCAAGGATGTGCCACGTAACAAAATGGCCGCTTCATACTAATGTGAGAGTTGATGTCAATTTTAGACTGAAACATCATAGCAAAGACAGCAATGGCCATCATGTTGATTTACAGAATTGTATATTTATGTGGATATTGTATAGACTGGTATTTCCCAAACTATGGGTCGCGACTCGTCGCAATACCGCGCAACATGTCTCGTCCGGGTCGCGTCGTGTTTTTTATAGAAAACGAATTACAGCCAGATAAAAATGTAGTGTCCGCAATTTTGACTAATTTAACAGAGTTGAAAATAACTTTAACGCCTACTTCGAAGAAGAGATGAAGAAGTTCGACAGGATGAACTGGATTTGTATTCCATTTCAAGACAACATACCAACTGAAATGTCAACATAATCAAGTGAAGAGCTTATTGATTTATCAGAGGATACGTCGCTGAAAAATACTTTTAATCGCTAGCGATTAGCAAAATTCTGGCTTTCATTGCGATGAAAGTCCTTCCCCCTTCACCACCTCATACTTATGCGAAGTGGGATTTTATGCCATGGTTTCTACTAAGAGTAAATACAGAAATAAATTGGAGGCATCGAATTCACTGCGATTAAAAGTGACTAAAATTGAAGTCGACGCTAATGCTGTTATGACAAGAAATAGTCAACAAATACATGCTTCCCATTAAAATCCTCCCCGGGTTTCAATCCGTGGGATTGGTTTGCTGCAAAGAACATCTCCTTATCCATTCCGCTCGGTCTCCGGCGATTCTCTTCAGCTCTGTGTGGGAGGCACAATTCATATCTTGGCACACTTGCTCAAGATACTCACGGCGAGGGCGCCCTCTGGCAATCTTTCCCTCTACCATTCCCTACAGTATATTTTTTTATGGTGTAAAATATGCCTCATCCATTTTGCACGCCTTTTCGAGGTGGTATTCATCATGTGCCTGGTTTCATCGATCCTGCTGAGAACCTCTTCATTCGTAATGTGGTCTCTCCAAGAAATTCCTAGGGCACGTCTGTAGGTCCACATCTCGAAGGCTTCTAATCGTTTTTTTTCTCTGTCGCCAATGCGCCACGTCTCACATCCATACAGCAAAATACTCCACACATAAGTTTTTATTAATTGCTTGCTTAAAATATCACAATATTTTTCGTAATTAAAAATTTCGATTACATTTGGACGTTTCCCATTTTTATTCCCTTTATATTAACTCGTGGCGTCTGCTTGCTTGCTTGCCGGCTTGCCGTCGAAAAAACTTTGGATAGATTTTTGACCCTTTTCCCGTGATCCAATCGAACTGAAACTTTGCAAGCAGACTCGTGGTGACGATCAAAAAGATCTATCAAATTTTCGTTAAAAAAAATAAATAATTATAGTATAATTTTGGATTTTTCAAATTTTTAATAGTTTTTTCAAATTGGAATCATTACAAAAGTTTGATTACGTTACTACGGCGGCCCGATAACGTCGCGGAATATTTTCTAAATTTGAATTACAGCGACAGTATTCATAATAGGTACTTCACTACGAATTTCGAAAATCTAAATTGACTGACAAATGTTTTTAGAACTTAATCTTCAAAGCATGAAGTGTCTTATCAAAGCTCAAAACATCTGACATTTTAGAAATATGTTAAATTTCTGTAAGTTTAGTGTTATGTTATATGTTTTAATTCGTCTTTAATTGTTGTTATATTTTACAAAGAAAGGGAGTATAATAAAAACATGGTTTTTATGGGTTAGTTTTTTTTCTTAGTCTTTCATATAGTTACAATACGTATTGGGAAAATGTGAAGAAGAAGGTGGGTCCCGAAAATAGTAATTTTTTGTGGGTCGCGGTTCTCTCAACTTTGGGAACTACTGGTGTAGACTAATTTCTAACATATCTGGCTGTGATTAATCAGGAAACGACGATCCATGCTGCTATCATGATCTGCCTCTTGATATCCGGTATTGCGTAACTGTCAGCGCTGATACATACTCCGTTTAACATTGTAAGTGCTGCATTCAAATTGTTAGTCGTTATACACCTGCCATTTTCTCTCAAGCAGTGCCAACATCTGGATATGGGACAGGATTTGATTAAATAATCCATAAAAATATATCAACACCTCGAAAATAATATTGTTACGTATCGTGGCCCGGCAGAAATGAAACGAAAAACGCATTTCGTAATTTATCACTCGTAAATAAACGTTTATTTATTTATTTACTTTATTTCTGTTTAATTTTAAGTATAAAATTTTGGTTGGACTGTGCCTGTCTCACTAGAAATATCTGTGTTGAGACAGGCATAGTTTAGAGTATTGTGTAGGTACAAAACATAGTAAATAGATAATAAATGTTAAATATAACATAATAGAAAATATATCATATCTCCTGATATATCCTAATATATCATAGCTCCTTTGTCCATACGTCGCATATAACCTTGGGATTAAAATTATTGATTGATTGTTTATTATCGCTTAAACATTTTATCTGACATTTTAAATTCACTGGAAACGCAATAATGTTTTTAAACCAAAAGAATCGCTTCGCTTTTGTTTCGCTACTGCGGTAAGAACTTTTCTAAAATCTTCGCTTTCGAGTAATCTGTTACTTCGTTATTTCACGACTGAGCACACCGGCCCGTCGTTCTGCGCGTGTTCTGTTTTGTTTCTTGTTTTCGGCTGTCAAACGTCAACCGTATGTTTGTTCGAGAAACAATTCTCGACGTTTTGTTGAATTCTCATTCAACGTCTTCAGGAGGACGCTTTTGCCCGCGGAGGTGAATGGTTCCGTGGGCGTAAATTATATGCATTTTGTTGTGGAGTGTTCACTTCTTCTACGATAGAGGTCGCCAGTGTGCAATATGTACTAGTTACGTCGGCGGACTTTACTGCGACGTCTCTCAAGGGTTGAATCAATGTCGCAAGAACAGGGCGCCAAATACTTGATAGTTGTAACTGTCATCTCTATTGAAATTGGGATGTTTGTACATTTCAATGGACTCCCTCACTAATCTGGGTATATGGCGCGGTTCTGTTGATAAGATTTTTGTCTTGTCAAATCTGATGAAGTGACAGGGAGCATTGGTTTGTGTGTTCCTGATAATCACATTAGACATCGAAGAGCCACAGCTATGCTGAAATAAAATCGCTTTGGGTATTGATATATTCCATGTGTCTGAGGGGGTTTTCCGAAGCGGAATTCTCCTACACCTTTGACCAGATTTTATGTTATTTTTAATTTATTAAATATTTTTATTTTGATTTTATTTGATTTTACTTCCTAATATGTATGCCTTAAACATTTTGTTTGTAATGTACATATTATCAAATAAATTGAATTGAATTCCCTTTGGATGCATGTACGCAGATTGCCGATATATTGAAGGTGTTGTCTTTAATTTCTCCACTATGTTCCTTCAAACGTGTAGCGATATTGCGTTTGGTTTGTACTATGTAGAGCGCTCTACAATCGTTTAGGGCCTAGGCATCTATAATTTCTTTGTCCAAAAGTGGCTCGTTATGTTATTTATATTTAAACTTTTAATTTTGTTACCCCTGAAACGATATTGTATTCTTCTCAGGGTCTCTGAGTATAGATGTATATATTTTTTTAAACAAATTAAGTATTGGTTCTTGGAATCACGAGGTACGCGACAGAAATAACTAATTGACATTAAATTAAAATTTAGTGCCAATGTACATGTGAAGCTTCAACCGTTTGACAATGGTGTGTTTCGGAGCACGTCAGACATGCGGATATTGATGAGAACAAATGGAAACAGAATTGCATTAATAAATTCCTCGTCTTTAGATCTGCCCGCAAAGCATCGTGAAATTGTTAGTCTATCACATGATGAGTGTATCATAATAGATAACAAGACAATTGAAGCTGTTAAAAAATACGGACATAAGATCAAATTAGGGAAGAAAAACCAGATAGCAGAGATACCTAGAAGAATTGAAGTAGGTTAGGCGACCCTTGGGAAACTTAATCATGTCCGGAATATTTTGAGTTAGTCCAAATTTTTCAATCGACAGTTCTAAAAGAAAGGGAAGAAGAAGAAGAAAAAGTCGTTACTTATAAGAATTAGGATTTGTGAACTCTGCCGTGTATATCTGACCTCATTGCAGGATGCATCATCAGGGCTGATGTATTGTGACAACACAACACGCACGGCGGAGTATCCCAGAAAACTACACGCAGAAAATTCTGAACGGTCAAATCTGAGAACATTTTTAAGCCAAGTATTTTTCATAGAACAAATATTTGCTCAAATGAGTGTCCATTTTTGCGATATTTTGGTCACTAATTACTGAAATACATAAATTAATTATCTACCCGATAGTGTTTAGTTTGTTTTTTGATAAAATTAATATTGTAACAGGGTGTAACATTTTTTTTGAATTGCTTGTCTTAAATTATTAGCTTTAGAGTAGCTTATTGGTCTTGTGGTTAGGACACTGGCCTCGTGATCCAAAGGTTGCGGGTTCGAACCTCACTCCAGACTAGCAAGTTAGTCCTATTTTCATAGCACAAGCGTTTAGCTTAGTTTGAAAATAGTAAGAATATTGATGTGACACGTATTCCGTGTTCACATCTCTATTTAAAAAAAAAAAAAATTAATGAATTTTCAGCAATAAAATACAACTCGATAATGCATCCAAAATGGATGGACATTGACATGTGTGACTTCTATAATGTAGGTACATGTCTACCATTACCGAAAATAACATTATTTCAGTAATAAACTAAATTTTTACGCAAATAATTACATTTTCGTCTACCTGTTTTTAATTTCGCGCGAAAACGCCCGCAACTGTCATGGTGTCTGCGCGACGTCAAGCCTAAGTAAACATTGCATCGTGTCTATGACAACATTCAAGAGACACGGCGATGGTTACTTAGGCGTGACGTCGTTCGCCCTGATCGGTGTTTCGGTTAAAAAAGCCGATTGAAAAATTTTATACTTTTATACATTTTTTAGAATCCTCTCAAAATACTTTCTTCTCTAAAATCACTCATTCTTTAATTTTCTAATACTGTCAGAATAAACTGAACGGCCGTGGAAACCTGAGAACGCCATCTTTGCGTTTGATTGTCAACTCGTGACTTTATGGTGTTGAAAATTTCGTTGCATGATGCGCGTCTATTTCGTTGCATCCTTATATTTCACTACACATGCGCCTGAAAATGTACAACTTCAAAAATAAAACGGATATAATAAAAACATGAATGCAATGCTGGCTGTGGTGTGGTAGATAGAATAAAGAAAGGAGTGCTGAGATGGTTTGGTCATGTGGAAGGTACGAACGAGGAAAGGATGTGTTGTAGGCAACAGAAATAGAGGGCGTTCGCGAAGGACCTGGCACGATCAGACACAACAAGTGTTTGAGGATGGCCCCGTTAAAAGCCGCAACAACCGTAGAACTCGTATGAGAAGATGTATGAATGTGGCCGAAGCAAAAGTGGTGTGCCAGGATAGAAGGGTGTGGCGTTCAATCCTCTCTGCCTACCCCTGCGGGGACTCGGCGTGATGGTTAGTTAGTTAGGCAGTTAATAAAAACGGAACGTTTTTCAATGGAGCCAAAATATGGATTCTCACAGCTTTCGTGTTTTTTTTACCGAAACTAATGCGTGTTCTCCCACGGAACAATTGTACGCTTTTTGAACAAGATTATAAGCTTTGACTTTTCTTTCATCTGCATTCAAACACTTCTTTACTGAGACAAGTATCTTCGAACGCGTTATCACTTTCTTGTCAGTTTTTACGGATCGCTGCTTACGAGGCAAACGCGAGTTTTTGCTAATAGCGTAGATAATGGGATATATAATGTGAGAACGTAGTCTGTCGTGCGACTTCGAGCGGCAAAAGTTCTCAACCTTTGAGGTTAATAATGCAATACGGAATTTGAAAATGAGAATTACATATAAGGTCGCGATATATTCACGAAAATCTACAAGGCTCCTGTAGCTTAGTGGTCAGAGCACCGGCCCCGGAAAGGAGGTGACCCGGGTTCGAATCGCGGCAGTAGCCAAATATTTTTTCGTGGATTAGATTTTTCTGTATGTCTTTCTAATTGATTAATTAATTTGGTTTTAATACGGGAGTATGATGCGCGGCCACAAACTTAATCGTTTTAGAAGATATGTACATACACAAAATAAAAATCATTTATAAATTTTAATTAAATAACTTTGTATAAACCACTTAAATTATGACTCTACGTCTACTGGTTTCGATACCACGTTATCTTCATCAGGACTGAAGTACAACTGAATATTCATCACCTATCCTAGTAAACAAATCAATTCTGAATGGTTCGCGAACCATCTTTTGGAAACAGGCCACACCTTTAAAAAGATATATTCTACATATGAATAATAGAGGCCTTATATTAGATAACTTAGAGGTACTAGAAATAAAAAAGAGCCTCTACACTAAAGCCAACATTATTAATAATCGGATAAATTTCCCATTTCGGCGTCCGCTCCCTCAATTACCCCCACCACGCCCCATTCAGAATTGATTTTTTTTACTAAAATTTATAATTATGTCCAACCAAAAAGTTAACGCTAAAACATCAAAAATATAAAAATCATATTTAAGAGCATTTGAGATGTCTGAATAATCATGGTTTTTCTGAATTTGCAAATCATTTATTAGAAATGATCACGGTTTTGATAAAAATTTAGGACTATCTATTTTACACATTAATAATTTTGGTCTGAAATTGAATAATTTAGAATCATTAGAAATTAGTAAAGCATGTAAAAGTAAACAAAATATTATTAATAATCAACTAAATTTAACTACTAGTCCATTTATAAAATATTTTCCAACAATTTTATGTAATCGAGAACTTCAGCAATAATATTTAAAAATATTTTTAAAATAATTTATGTAATAAATCTGAGGGACGTATGTCGCGAAGCGTGAAAGAGACGGAGCGTGAAAGAGAGAGCAAATGCTTTATAAGGTCGCGCGCATGTCGTCTCTAGGCTTTTTGTACCATCGTATCGAGACAGACCGCTGTTGTTCGTTGTAACCTCTGTATAACGTATTGTCGCCACCAATAAACCAAGAGTGACCGACAACCTCTTTTATTGGAAGAATCCCGAAGTCACGACACGATAGTAAGAACATCACAATTTAGAAAACCCTTAAACCCTGAAAGTGCATTCTAAATATTTGTGAAATAATTTTTGAAATCGGATGAGTAGTATCGGAGATTACCTCCTACATCAAATGTATTAGTATAGATTACGCCAACCGGTTTCATTTTACTCAAGCTTCATCGGAGCAGTGTTTAAACTCTCAATATACAGGGTTATTTGTAAAACATTAATAACCTCGCAGGACTATACTCTTGCCTTGATTATGAGTCGAAAATGTCAAGCTATTATGACCTAATATCAAGAGTTAAGGAGATATGCGACATCAAAGTTTGCATTGTTTTTCAATATTTCTGACTTTTTTTTGAAAAACGTTGGACTATCATTACAGTATCTTATATCGAGTATGAAAAATTCACTCTCTTTAATACAAGTCAAATAAAAAAATAAAAACCTTCGAATTCCAATTGGAAAACATTCCAACTGAAATTTTTACAGGGTTTTAATCATTTTATTTAACTTGTATTGAAACAAATGAATTTTTCGTAATTGATATGAATTACTGTAATGATAGTCCAATGTTTTACAAAAAATAAGTCGGAAATATTGAAAAAAAAATGCAAACTTTGATGTCGCATATCTCTTTAACTATTGATATTAGGTCATAATAGCTTGAACATTTTCGACTCATAATCAAGGCAGGAGTATAGTCCTGCGAGGCTATTAATGTTTTACGAATAACCCTGTGTATCTACACCTATAAAATTCAATGTCTGTCTGTCTGTTGTCTATACAAATCTACACCGTTTGTCCGGTTAGACTCAAATTTTGTATACTTATACTTTAGCACCCGGCGGGTAACATAATTGACATTCCCTTCCTCTCTTCTTACCCCTTCCCCTCCCATGATATATTTTAAATGCAAACCTGTATCGTTCGACCGATCGGACTCAAAATTTGCAAACTTATTCTTTAGGACCAGTTGGGTAATATAGGCGACATTTCCCCTTTCCCCTCTTATCCATCGCCTCCCCCAGATATATTTTCTGTGTAAAATCTATACCGCTTCGCCGATTGGACACAAATTTTACATACATATTCACGACGGAAAAAATAGGCCATATTGTTTTAATTAGAGGCTTTGCAAATCAGTGGAAACTTTGTTTCCCCCCACAAATTTATTTTCAACTTAATCTTTAACCCGTGCGACTCCGGGTACGAACAGCTAGTATTTATGTATAACAGGAGTGCACTTATATTAACATAATGAGAGAGAAAGAGAGAATAATCTGTTTAACGTTTGTGAATATAATAAACATAGAAAATATAATTTCATCTCTTTAATATTCGAATCAATCATTGTACCTCAATGGTGTGTATTGACAAGAAAAAACTTTAAAAAAAAAATTGAAGACATGCCTTTAAACGATATTTTTGCATACATTCGTAATAGATTTTTTTAATATCACACATTCAGTATCCAAATATGGAACACGTTTTTCAAAATTTAAAGTTTTAAACAAAATTTTCAAAGGCATGTTCTTCAGCTATTTCTGCGGTTCTTGCTAGTGAGTGACTTATTAATTTCAATCGAAATAATGACTTAATCATGTCTAAAATGATTTAATAATGTATGGTCATCCACTTTACGTAAACGTTGAAAGTTTCAGAGCTCTAGCTAGTCGGGGAATTGGTGAAAAAAATCGACCCATAAAAACCAAGTTTTTATTATACTCTCTTTCTCATTGAATCGGGTTTCGTGCCTATGCACGCGTCGGGCTAATTACTCATCAGTATTGATTCCAATTTGAAAAAACCATTAAAATTTCGAAAAATCCAAAATTATATTAATTTTTTTAAACGAAAATTTGTTATATCTTTTTTATCGTCGCCGCGAGTCTGCTTGCAAAGTTTCAGCTCGATTGGATCACGGGAAACGGGTTAAAAATCGATCCAAAATTTTTTCGTCAGACAAGCAAGCAAGCAAGCAGACGCTACGAGTTAAAAGAAAGGGAGAAAAAAACTAACCCATAAAAATTAAGTTTTAACAATACTCCCTTTCTCATTTTCGGGTTTCGTGTCTACCGGATGCGTCGGAGTCTTTTCACACAACTTATTCAGTTTTATGAAAAAAAACATTAAAAATTTGAAAAATCCAAAATTATACAATAATTATTATTTTTTTTAACGAAAATTTGATAGATCCTCTTGATCGTCGCCACGAGTCTGCTTGCAAAGTTTCAGCTCTATTGGATCACGGGAAAAGGGTTCAAAATCGATCCAAAGTTTTTTCGTCAGACAAGCAAGCAAGCAAGCAGACGCCACGAGTTAATATAAAGGGAGTAAAAATCAATTTTAAAATTTCGCCACAACAAACAAACATACAAAGAGAGTTAAATAAAAAAATGTAACAACGATTTTCAACCTTGTTTTTGCTCTAACGTAACATAACTTTAATAACTATAGTTGAAGACAATTTCTTGTGGATCGTTTCACAAAATTTCTACCATTATTTTATAGTTTTGTTCTGCACGGTATTGTCGAAGGCTAATTGTCTGCGCACTGTGTCGGGGTTGTATTGCGCGCAGTTGTCTGGATGCCATTATAGGTAATGGTAATAATTCTTCTTAAGTAAAAAAATTAAAAAAGTTGTCTTCGATCAATTCGTGCTCTGTTTCTGTTAAATGATTACGCAACTCTGAGAAATTAGCAATAAATATGATTAAACATAATAATTTAGTTGTACTGTCTTTCTGTCTGTCTGTCTGTCTGTTGTAAAGTCCGTAAATTGGTGGAATTAAAACGTTACATAATTGTGTGATACGCAATCATCGCGCGGCACATGTTGCGCGGTCGCGCAAGGAAGTCAAGTTATTTCATGTGATTATTCACGGGTGTGCGGCCAGTCGTTAATTTTTTTTTTAATATTTACCCTGCCGGCAGTTAAATATACTATTCTTAACCCTGGCGATTGGGCGGAACGTGATATGGTTGGCGTCTTTGCTAAGTCCTGTATGTACTGTATTTTTTACTGGTAACGCAGGCTCGGCGGTAGCAACATGACCCGGGGTTCAAGCCCCATATTCGGCCGCTTAATTTAGATTTTTTATACGTGAATTCGAACGAAATTACGGACGCTACGCGAAATTATTATGTTTGATTACACGTATTTTTTTATCACACCTCTTATGTCGGACAGATACCTTGGACACGAGTTGCATTTTTTTAGTATTATTCGATCAATTTATGTTTCGTTTCTGTTAAGTGATGACCCAACTCCGAGAAGTTAGCAATATTTTTTTTTTAGACGGACGCGGGCGGCGCACGTTTGAGGGCCGCTGGGTGTTGTCGTTTTCGTCAGCCGGAGCGTGCCGGCCGTAACAATTTCACTTTTCGTCCGTTCGTGATGCCGCTTTGTTATTATTGTATTTTCACGGTTAGCGGGCGGGGATTTCACCGGCGCCGTGACGTAGGCAAGGCGCTGCAAATGCAGCGCCAACCTTGGCAGCCTCGACTCGTCAGTGTTGACTACTTTTTACGTGTTACTGTTTATACTCACTTGCGCGTCAGCTAGGAATCTTGTAATCGATACTCAACCAAATACTCGAAAAACGGTCGCTGTGAAATTTGGCAGAGAGACGTATTCACGATGACGAGACAATAATCATTAATTAATTTTATAACATCAGTTAGAATATTGTCATGAGACGTGGTTGTGGAAGGCAAATGAAAATAATGATTGATTTATTAATTATTTTAATAAAATCATAATCGCTAGACAGGAAGTAATTTTTTTTCTTTTTAAATAAATAGAACGCAAGACACGTGTCGCATCAATATTCCTACTACTGTCAAACTAAGCCAAAAGCCTGTGTTATGAAAATATGACTAACTTGATGGTGTCCTGGAACGGGGCTCGAACCACCGATCGCCAGATCACTAGGCGCGCGTCAAGACAGCTACATCAACAAGCTACTCAATTATTTTTAAACAATATAATCTTTAATTCACACCATTTCGCAATTAATCACCCGTCTGTGATACCCTTTATTATGGCTTCCTAGAATATTCCACGTAAATACAAAAACCCGATATATGTTGCTTCTTTTGTCGCGTTGGTAACATTGTTTTCGCTAAAGGTTTTAAGGCTGGTTAATGTAATGTAAACGTCAAAATAAACATGATCCGCCGCGGCACTGGCTCCGCCCTTTTATATGATACACGTTGGTTTTTCGAACATCCGAGATAACTCTATACATTATTAGAGTTTTCGAGAATGTTCCAGACGTCTCCCGAATGTTGTAGAAGTTTCCAGGGTATTGTTGGGCGCCCCAGAATGTTATGGAATGTTCGATCGTGTTGTTGTTCTTGAGGGGCTCTTACAGTGCCTAATTATCTGGTTACAATTTTTTTAATGTACTACTATTGTATGTGTTCAGCTGTCACTTTGCTGTCATTCGTTAAAAAAAAACACTTTTATTTTTCAATTAATGTATATTAAAGATATCTCAAAGAGATGAAATTGTATTTCTTATGGGAAAATAGGTATAGAAGTCACTTGGGTGTACATAGGACTTATGACCTATCGCATGGTTGGCTTTAGTGATCACTTTACACAATGTAACACCATCCAGTTCGGAGCCACTGTTCCTTCTTCAGGACAAACTACAAACTGAACATTATAAAATATGGGTAATTATACTTTTTAGCAAATTGTTTTCGTGTGTATGTATGAATGTTAAAAATAATATCATATATCAGGCATCTTATGCTACATAAAATTCTCAGTGGAGCTATGGATTTCCTTTCTTTAAGTATACTGATATTATAAAGAGTTAAATTTTGTTAAATATAGTATTTTAAGATTTTTCTGTGATGGAATATTTCTCCAAAGTCTCAGAAATATCTAGGAATGTTTTTTTTTGTTAGTAAGATCAATTAATATGTTTTTTTCCACTTAAGATTGTTGTATACAATGATTTCAAGGTATTTAATACCATATTTTTTTTCAAATCAATTGTAATAATAATGCATTGTTTTTCATGTATTTTGTAAGTGTCTCGTTGAGAAAAAAAATCGAATACTAAAAATACATTCGCTTCAATGAAAGTCTAATATTATCATATAAAATCTCCCGACATGTGATTCAAACCAAACAATATTTCCATAGATACAGTGTTAGTAGCGATTACTTTTCGAATTGTTACGAATTAAATATAATAATAAATGATACCCCACAAGAGCATGCACATGCGCACATCAAAAACATATAATAAACATATGATACACAGATGTTATTTACACGAGAATTGTGTAAAAATAAAATGAAACACAGCCAAAAACGAGGCGTCATCGAAAGTAGCGAAAAGATGATGATGATTCGAAGAAATTGAGTTTAAGGAAAGTTTTAAGATAATTACGTCACACCCAAGAGTTGAAAGATTTTGCAATAGAACAGACGAAAGAGTAGAACGACTGTTTATTAAGAGGATAAACTGTTGAGCGAATTCAGCTTTGTAAGAAAAAAATGCGTCACATGTCTCAAACACGTGTGTCATACTTCCTCTCTTCAAATATCGTTTGAATTTTATTAGGAAATAAGTTTTATAACTTCGTTGATATTTTTCGCTGAAGGAGCATACCCGAAATAAAGAATTACTTAGACCTAGAATATGTCGGTAGAATTTAATGGACTAAATTTTTTTTAACAATATTTTTATATGAAAGTATGTTCTAAGAACACAGTTACTTGATTTGGTCCTCAGAGGGATGATTCATTAATAAAGGATAAATTATAGAAGTCTCACAGAGACGAATCTATTTATATATGAGAAAAGTTGATGGCATTCTCTTAAACGATGGCTCAGGGCATACCTGCATGAGCTGGCTTAAGTGATCACTCTACACAATGCAATCATATATAGGCTCATAAGGAATATTGCTTAAAAAAAGTTTGAAAAATAAATACAGCGGTACCATTACCAGTTGCGAAATTTATGAATACTAACTTGCGTATGAGAAAAAATAACAACAGATGTCTCTAGCAGAGGCCAGTGCAATGTATGAAATGTTCTTTATATATAGAACTTTCAAAAATTATATAATGTGTGTATGTTCTTACGATGGAATCGGTGAACGTTGCATCGTGTAGAGTGATCATTTAAGTTAGCTTATTCAGGTTGTGAGCCCTGAGCCATCGAATAGGAGAGTTCCATCCACTTTTCTCACATATAAATAGCTTCGTCTCTGTGAGACTCCTATAATTTATCCTTGATTAAATTTTTATTTATTTTTTGTTCTCCTCGGATTAGTACCGTTCTGAATTTGCTTTATAAATTTTAAGTCCAGATAGGTTTTTTTTCCCAATGGTGTTTGCAATATACAAAATACTGATAACAAAGTTCTTGTACATCACACCCTCACACGCGAAACTGTCATAAAATGTTACACGCGTGGTTTTAACGCAATTTTGTGACACATTTATAATAGCCACCAGAACCATTGTACCTGTTTCATCTATTACGTTCGCCTCTTAGCTTCGCATTTTTCTCGGACGTTCATTTTTGTAATAAAGTATTGTTGTGATTAATTTTTATTTCAATCAACACATTTTAATTAATTGCATATGTTTAATAATTATTTATAAAATTTACATTTTCCATACCGTGCGCAATGTGTACAAATACAAAATTCCTTAAAATAATACGAAAAATGGTTTTTGAAAGTCCTAGATCTTCCCTGAAAATGTTTAAGGAGTCGGTGCTCCTATATTTTTTGCCTCAATGCAAAATAATCCAATGGTTTGAAATATAAAAGGCGCTGTAATTAAAATCAGGTTATATTTATTCCAAGTTAAGTGCAGGAGTATGGCAGAACTTAAAAAAAAAATATTTTGTTCACTTACACAAGTTAAGAAAAATGTTTCAATATGAATATTCATTTCCAACCGGGTTTTTGACTACATGTTTTAATATTTATTTCCAGTAGAACAACAACTTATCTAACCACTTATAAGGTCTTTAGTCTTCAGAGGCAGTTCTGATACGGATCTTTTTACTGATTCCAATAAATTTATATTATATTGCCAGACGCGTGACCTAGAATAGAATCTTAGTTTCATTTCAATTTATAATTGAATTTCGTTTGACGCATAATTATCCACCTTTTTTACATATTATAATTCTTTGAAAGACACATGAAAGAGCTTATCGAGAGAAGTTTGTTCACTTCAAATATGGTGAATAGAGCCTTCAAATATTCGTAATTCCAACTATTCGAATATCGAATAGTTAATGATAATACCTATATTCGAATATATTCGTACCATTTTTGTGAAAGGAATAATTTACTTCGGATGATAAATACAGATAAATACATTCTATATATTTAAAAAAAAACATAATAATTGTACACAATTTATTAATTAAAATTTTAAAAATATATGTTATAAAAAAAAATATATATATATTGAAAAATAATGTTAAATTTAGAAATTTATAAAAAAAATACAAAAAAATTTTTTCAATTTTGTAAATATACATATATAAAAACAATAAATATTAGATACAGACGAGTCAGTATTGTCTCGATAACTGACAAAATTTTAGATATGTTTATATTACTTCATATCTCACACCCCACGTGCAAGTTTTTTTAAAATTATTTTGTATATAACTTCTTGTTTGTCAGTTCAAGTATTTATGAAAACTTAATACTAAAGAATAATAGAAAGTCGACTCCACCGTTCACAAAACAAAGTGTGTTAACCATAAGTGCTTATTGTCATAAAACAATAAAGATAAGCATAAGTCTTTAAAAAAAGGCAAATGCAAAAGATGTCCGACAATTTACGGCGATTACATCTTTGATATCCGACTCCGAGAAAAAAATCGTATACCCGAAAATGCTTGCATATGACTTCCAGGTTTTGTAAACCTTTGTTTCGTTTAGAAAAATATTAAAAATCTTATAATATAAATATGAGCGAATACTTTACGAATACTTAAAAACAGGCGAATATATTCGAGGTTCGAATATTCGGATTGGAGGCTCTACTGGTGAAGCTTAGAAGACAAGTTAGGAGAGATTGTTGTTGATTATTCGTCACCTCAAAAAACTTTGTATGACGTGAAATTGATCGGATGGGTTCCGTAAAAACATGTAATATAATTTACGTAACAATATAATTTTTTATAAATAATGGATAGTTTGAATCAACCAATTAGCAGTCTCCACCATGGAGCCCGCAATTTGTATAGTCAGCCAGAGATTTCTTATACATAAGATTTTACCTTCTCCTAATAATTGAAGACCCCATGCCAACAAGTTGTTAACTAACATTCAAGTCATTTTGAGATAATTAGATATTTGCATTTCGCCTTTGAAAAATATGTTCTATTGCTAATTTAAGATTATTTTTTATTGATTTATTTCACTTAAATATCAAAAAAGTATTTACAAAGTAAAAAAAATGCATTTAAGCACAAGAAAATAAAAAAATACTAATTTTCCCTAAAAAAATGTAGTTAAAAAACATTTTTTCGCCTCTGGAACTCATTTTTAATAGAATAACACCTATTTAAAATTTTAAAACACGAACATCACACAACCCTTCAAATGCTATCCATTTTTACCATCCATTATTCAAATTTACAAAATACCAGGCATGTTAATTAATAATACAAAACATGGTATGTACCATTTAAAATTATTGAAAAATAATATACAAGTACATATTATAATAGTCTTCAAATAAAAACAAATATATGACAGTACTGCCAGAGTAAAATCTATATTAACCATAAATATTCCAATCAAATTGAAAGGCGTGTTAATTTCAGAATAATGGCATGAACATGTTATTATTGAAGATAACATGTTGTTCCCACTAGTAACTGATTTGATTTTTATGAAAAAGTGTAGTTAACATGTTCATCCCTATGATTTTAACATGTTCTAATTATTTCTAAGTTCTGATCTTATTTCCAATGGAAAGAGCGCACAATATTTAGTTTAGACGGCTAATTAACTCATTTTTGATTTTAAACAAAAATGTTAGTTAACAACTTCTTGCCACGGGGTCTTCAATTGATTATTACATTACATACATAATATACAAATTCGACCAAAAATTCTAGACATAGTTAAACTAACCGATATAAATGAACACCATCCACCAATATTACATAAAAAACGCATTCTCTTGTGTCACTTACGATTGTCATTGATGACCGGCCCGAAATCGAGGGGTTTCAACTTGTCTTCCGAGTCAGAACCGCCGAAACTGTCTAGAACGTTCGAGTCCTGCACGCCCAGGGGCCCGGCCTTGGCCAACCTGTGGCAGCAGCCCTTGAGGAGTCCCCCGCAGGCGCCGTCCAGAAGTCCCCCGCTCATCCAGCAGTACAGGAAGAACTCGCAGGTCCCTCCCTGGTTGCAGTGCTCCTGCTCCTGCATCTTCCTCGTGGTCCTGACGCGCTGGGTGGTAAAGTCGACCCCCTCGGCGTCGAAGGGCGGATTAGGAGCCAGGTACTTCGACGAGACTCCGACCTCGTTTTTGGTCAGGTACGGCAGTAGATATTGAAGAGTTTTAGGGTTCCTCGCTCCCGGTATGCGGGAGGGGAAGATTGCCCGGTTCGGTCGGTACCTCGAGTTTGGCACGTCGTATCTTCGGTTCAGATCCGATTCCAACACGTCAGATCTTGAAGAAATCACTGCCGAATTCGATGGCAAAAATCCCATCAATTTTTCCAATAATTCTGGGCTTGTTTCTATCAATTCTGTTCGACTGCCGTTTCTTAGATCACTTTCTAAAAGTAGTGTCTTGTTCGTTTTTCGTTTGGGGTCGTTTTTGAATTCCGAAGCCTTTTTGCCGGTACGCGGTCGTGCGTCTTTCCGCCGCTTGGTCTCTTGTACCTGCGCGGCCGGGGGTCTCTGGTCGTCCGGGTTGTCTGGGTGAGTGATAATTGAAAAAGAATTGGGTTGAGTCATGTGGATGGCAATAAATTGTGATCTGATGCGGTCTATTTGTTAGTCAACTGTTCTGTTTGGTTAGGTGTGCTGAAATTTTGGTTCGGTTTTAAAAAGGATCTCCTGACGTTTGTGAGTTTTTGAAATTTTTTGCAGTTTTAGGCACTTTTTGATTTGCAAATGTATCCGTGTCCAGATTGTGAGGGGTTAAGTCAGTGTTTGAAATGTCTCTTCGTAAAACCGGACCATACAGAGCCATAACAATTCTACGATATACTTAAACATATTACAAATGATGTGAATCTTAGTAAATTTTGAGTTTGTACATGGCCAAATTAATTAATTACTTTAAAAAACTCACCATCTCAGTGTAAAAAATCCCTACACCCCACTGTTAGAAAAATCCACTCCCGAAATGGGGACTGTAACAAGTACTGTATTGATGAATCTCTGATTTAATAAGTATAATATAAAAACCATTGTCATAAATATTTTGGATTAATTTCGAGGTATCGAAGTTATTTGATGACTAAATAATAAAACACTCGATAGAAATCATAACAATAAAACAAATTTAAAAAAACGAGAATGTTTCCTTCAGATGATTTGTTTGGAATATTTAACGTTCTTGATCCGAGATAATTATACCTTAAATCCATACTTGTAAAATTCCACAACGACAAGGTAAATTTTAATCGTACACCAAAAACACGGGTTACAAGGCTGGCAAATACACTTAATTTTGAGATAGCTAAAAGGAAAACGTCTTTTGGGCAAAGACAATTTAATTTCACTGCCCCGCTTGTTTTTAACAAGTTACCTAATGAACTAAAGAAATAACTCTACACAAACCTTTTAAACGTCGTATTACTAAGTTTATAAAAATATCAGGTAGAAGGTATGCTGAAGACGTGATCTGCCCTTGACCTCTGAATTGGCAAAAACTGATTTATATAATTTAAAGTATACTTTAATATTTATTATTTAAATATTTATATTTGTAACTACTTAAATTCTTATCTTAATTTTGTATGTATATTTTCTTTTCTTTTAGATTTAGGTATTCCTACGATTTACTTTATTATTATTGATCTACTTTCATTCTTATGCTTATACTTTCTTTAATTGTCATTTGTTAATATTACATAAATATCATATGAGAATAACTGCCACAGAACAGGTTTTTAACTAGTGTAGCAGTTATAAGTAACTTGTATTAACAAATTTAAATAAGCAATAAAATCAACAAATAGATAAACAATTTTACATTAAGAATATTATTTATCAATCTTTTGTTTATAATTTCAAGTTGATTTAATTGAATCATAAAATGTTAGTTATGTTAGTATATAACCACTTAGTGAGATTTTCACTCTACCGGTTTCGAGACGTACCCGTCTCTTCGTCAGGACAGCTACTATACTAGCATGAAAATACCACTACACACCACATCTATAGTAGGTATCTACTATTCACACACTAACATCTTTGAAAATATAGTCGAGGAATTTTTTGAGACCATGTTAGTGTGTGAATAGTGGTATTTACAAGCTTGTGTGGTGGTTGTACTGACGAAGAGAAGGGCACGTCTTGAAACCGGTAGATTATAAATCTTAGTAAGTGATTATAAACTAACATGACTAATATTTAATAAGAATGCCTGACCACTGAGTTAATCCTTTAAATGTTAAAAATACTAATTGCGTATTTATTGTTTTTTGACCACACCGGTTTCAGCCTAACACGGTCGTTTTCATACTGGTACATTATTCCCCTAAGTAGGGGCATTTTGCACCCTTAATCTTAGATTATGACAAGTCGAAATTTATTAATATTTGAGTTAACGTTAAAAATATTCTCAGGTTTTCATGGCCGTTCAGAATCTTCTGTGTGTAGTTTCCTGGAATATTCATCAGAGGTGATGCCCCATCCATTCTCCAGGGTCCATCATCAGGGCTGATGATAATGATGGACCCCGCAATGATGTACACGGCAGAATATCCCAGAAAACTACCCACAGAAGAAAATTAAGTCATTATTTTTCATAAAACATAATATGTGGGGTATAAAAGCAAAGGCAGCAATATCTAAAAAGTTGAAAATATGTTTTGAATGCAGTCACCGAGGATTACTAATTTAAAATGTACTGAATTCTAGATTTTATGTATCTATCCCTTCCAAAATCATGTTTCCTATAAAATCCCGAATTCAGTACATTATAAATTAGTAATCTTCGATGACTGTATAATTTTTTTTTGGATATTGCTACCTTTGCTTTTATACCCCACATATGTATGTGATATTTCGAGAAAATGCTGTTTTAGGTTGTTTTGTAAGATATTTTTTCTGTGTAAAGCGCCCTTGAGGTGAGTATTCGCGAAAACGGCGCTATATAAGTTATCCAAATATTATTATTATAATTAGAATTTTAATAAATACTAGCTTTAACCCACCGGTAAAAAATGACGGTACTTTTACATGTAGGTTCCTAAAGAATAAGTATTTATTTAGAAAAAAAATACTATAAAGAAGTTACGGATGTTACACGAAGTTACGATAAACGGACGGATAGACAACGAAATTATTATAATTAGGATTTAGGTGCAACGTATTTATATAATATGTACCTTTTAGCAACAGAAGATTTCAAGTATTTGATTACAGGTCACACCCAAAAAGTATTTAAATTCCTCAATTAATTCCATTTGAAGAGAAAATTCTTAATAAACTAATAATAAAAAAATATATTTTTGAAAAAATAATAGTTTTAAATACATTAAATGTAGTTATAAGTTTAAGCAGATATAGTAATAATGATCACGATGAATTATCTCAAAATTGCTTCATGAAAATATTTGTTTGTCTAATTTTTTGTCTGGTATCTCAAAAACACTATTAAAATTTAATCTTCTTCTCATTTTATACTTTTTAAAATATTAATTAAAAAATACAAGTTATGGCGCAGAGTAAGAAAAATATAATGGTTTACCACACAAACTATTTGATTTATAACTGAGAATTGAAACATGAATCCAATTACCTCAGAATTTTCATTTTTTGACATGTCATATTCTAAGACTATGGGGTGCGATTTGTACAATTTTAGTTAAGGGTTGATTATTTAACAGCGAGATTGTCCAACAGAGAGTTTCTGCGCAGAAATTAGTGCCGCACTTTTCTGTCTTAACCTACAACTTCACTTCATCCACATTCAAACATCTTCTCATCCATAGTCGATTGTCGAGTCTTCTGATCATGCACAATTTTTGAATGTTTTATTTAAATAATTACGGTTATTTTATACGAACCGTATGTTTTTCCGAGAAACAATGCTCGACGTTTCGTTGAAGTCGTATTCAACGTCATCAGGAGAACGACCTGTACCCGCGGAGGTATTTAAAAAAAATAAAAAATAGAGATGCGAACACGGAATTCGTGTCACATCAATATTCTTACTATTTTCAAACTAAGCTAAACGCTTGTGCTACGAAAATAGAACTAACTTGCTTGTCTGGAGTGAGATTCGAACCTGCGACCTTTGGATCACGAGGCGAGAGTCCTAACCACAAGACCAACAAGCTACTCAGGGCGGACTCTACCTTCGCGGGTGCAGGTGACTGGTACTCCTGATGACGTTGAATACGACTTCAACGAAACGTCGAGAATTGTTTCCCGGAAAAACATGCGGTTCGTGTAAAATATCCGTAACCATTTACAGTAAAATATGTCTAACGAGTGTAATTATAGCCTTAACTCTTTAATGTTTTATTTAAGTTCTCTTTCTGCCCAGAAAATTAATTCTTATGCCTTACTTGGACCCTGAACCAACGAAATTTTGACTTATAAATATAAAATCACATCGTGTTCCCCACCAATGGTTAGTTATAGATCGAAATTACTAAGACCCAACACATTTATAATTCACGTCACCTTTACTCAAACAGTAATATTAATTTT
The DNA here is from genome assembly GCA_016648135.1 of Agrypnia vestita. NCBI lineage: Eukaryota > Metazoa > Arthropoda > Insecta > Trichoptera > Phryganeidae > Agrypnia > Agrypnia vestita. The sequence continues at coordinate 22,130 of JADDOH010003436.1, read as the reverse complement.
CAGTTTATATCTTTAGTTCAATTCTAACGAATTATTGCATTTACTAGCTGTAAATCCATCAAAAATGACGATACTTTTACATATCGGAAAAAAGAAAGAGAAAAAAGAATATAAAGTAGTTATGAACGTTACACGAAATAAGTAAAATTTGGATTCTACGGGATAATGTAGGTATGGCACGTTACTAAGACTTGTAAAAAAAATAGGTCCATAACTTCGAAAATTAATGCGTGTAGTTAACATTATTATTTTTTATCGGCCTCTACAAAACACTCAGATCAAATGAGAAAACTAAAACATGACTTCTTTGAAATGTATCTATATCTAAAATAACATCATGATGCACTGGACGTCTCCGATCCTAAACTTGTTTCCGCTAATCATCAAAAAAATTGTCTCCACTACGCTACTCGCTGCCCTACTCGTATAAGTTTAAAAAAATGCATTTAGGTTAATCATTAATTATATCTGATGATGAGAGGGACTGCTCCTCTCGAAACTATAGTCGTGATAAATATAACTCAACGTGGGTATATTACAAAGTGTAAATTAAAATAATTGTAAATTAAGTAAGTAAGTAAATTCACTAACATTGCACTTGATGCTTTGTAGATACATAATTACTACCTTATGAAAATAAATATTACTGACGAATTCGAAAAAATATTATAATTGTGTTCTATAACGCCACTCTGGGACAGGCGTAGCCTAGTAGAGTGGCATAATCCACAAATTTAACAAAAAAAAAAGTGTAATTCATCTTATATTTTATTGTTAAATTAGTATTAAGTACCTTTATTTGTAAACAAGGATTTTTTGATATAAATAAAAAAAAAGTTAAAAAATTCGTGTAATTCGTAAGTACCTACGTGGTTTTGTTCAATTTACCTTCATTGTCCTTACTGCATGCCCACACTTACATATTACACTTTTTTTACACAAATTAATAAATGGTACTATCGACTGTCCTCAGCTAATAGAACGTATCTGCTCGCGTGTTCCGTCTTCCGTAACCAGAAGTCATGCAGGTTTTGCCGTGGAAACTGCAGCTACCAACTACGTCTTCTATTCCCCAATGCAAAGGCTTCCTAGACTAGCAAACAGATACGAGCAACTTGACGTCTTTGCCAACAACTTTATAATATTCAAACATATTTTAAAAGATGTAATGAAAGATTACTAGTATTTGTCAAATTGGACTTAAATAATTGATTTGTATTTGTTTTGATTATTGGTTGGGTTAGATAACTAACTGTTATGTAATATTTTTATTATATTATGGCTTTCTAAGCATGTGCTATTGTTTTTCACTCTATATTATTACTTTATATTTTTTGAATTTTTATTACATACTTGCTTTTATATTATATTTATCTTTATAAATTTGCATTTATATATTAAGTATTTGATTTCCAATTTATGTCATTATTATTTTTATATGTTATTATTTTTTTTCTTTAAAGTATCCATTATATAAATGTACACTTTACCTTTTTGTTTGTAAAAGCCCTGTAGGGCTACAGTTAAGTTAACAAATAAATAAATAGAAATAAAAATTAATCAAGATAGACGTTGTGACATACTTACACGAACGCATAGGTAGAGCTGAATTTGGAGGCGGCTTCATATCTCACTTCCTCTCATCCTTCTAATATCATTTACAAACACACTTTGCTTAATTATTAACAGATGTGGTACGAGTCGCTACAATGAATGAGATGATTCTCCTTGACCATAACGATCCAAGGATCTGAAGATAAGTGTTGCATTTCCCTTTGTCACACTTTCTCACAGAATGATTCACAATTTGATCCCTAGCTCGGATCTCAAGGAAATAATTCCCTTTGTCACAATTAGTCATAACATGATTCACAGTTTATACTCGGATCTGAAGGGCTTTCTTGTCTTAGTTACAAATGAGTGACAAAAAAGTAAAAAAAAAAAACAAATGTTTTCCTTACTTTGTCAGCGACCGCCAGACTTATGTTATTATTATTATTATTTAAGCTTCAACAGGTCACGAGGCCCAATTACAGAAGCGAAATACATCACAAATCACCCAGGCTTGAATAAATCACACAGTATAGAAAGTGTAGTATCAAACCTGAAATATTTTATGTAGACATATATACACTGTATTAGATAAGAAGGTTTGGATACAATGACATTTGAATTAGGTAGAATTTGGCAGATAATTAATAATGGTAGATTATAAGAATCTACTTAAAATCTACCATTAACTTATTTGTTCAAAATGTACTTTTTGTTTTAATCTATTTTGTATAAATGTACTTACATATAAGTTATAATTGTAAACTTTGCCTGTCTCAACACAGAGCTCTCTAGTGAGACAGGCATAGTATAATTTAACTCAAACAAATGTAAAAGTAAAGAAATTAAATAAAATAAATAAATAAAATAAATAAACTAATTTGGACCAAAATTACTTAATTGCATGCTTGACGAATTAAAACAATCCGGGCTAACCACAATTTACAACCCTAACATAAAATGCAAAATAAAACAGTGGATCCGAAACAAGGGGAGAGCTAAAATAGGTACACTTACACAAACACACTATCTCAATATAACCTCATATATATGATATATGTTCTATTATGTTACTTTAAACACTTAATTATCTATTTACTGTGTTTTGAACCTACACAATATTGTAAACTATGCCTGTCTCAACACAGGTATTTCTAGTGAGACAGGCACAGTCCAAACAAAATTTTATACTTAAAATTAAATAGAAATAAATAAAATAAATAAAAACTGTAATAAGCGACAGAAGAATGCATCTTAAGGTAAAAGGATAAATATATAAAACAGCCATTAGACTTGCTGTTTTATAAGGGTTAGAATACTGGGCGACCAGCAAACACCTTAATAAACTGCATACAACAGAAATGCGAATGTTACGCTGGTTAGCGGGTGTCACACTGCTAGACTATATTCGAAACGAGCTCATAAGTGGCAGCTTTAAAATCGTTCCAATTACAGACAAGACGTCTACGATGGTGTGGTCACGTTCAGAGATGCCCAGAAGACCATATGGTGAAGCTGTGAAGCTTGCCCTAAACCTATCAACGACAAAACGCAAAAAACGTGTAGGAACACCTTCCACTTGGTTGATGACGGTCGAAAGAGACCTGAAGGAGGATCAACTCGACGACAGCATGACGCAGAACCGTGCCCAATGGAGAAGCGGACAAAGAATGACGATCCCAAGTAAATGGGACTAACGATCTAGGAAGAAGAAGAAGAAGATTGTAAGAATTGATAGATTATGTAAATGTAAATATGTTTAAGGAGCTAAACGTCACAAAATTTATAAAACTGGTGGCTGGGTTAGGTGGAGAGAATGACCGAGCATCAAGCACCAAAGTCCCTGCTGAACTCAAGGCCGATAGGGCGAAGGAGCTTAGGAAGGCCGAAATTAAGATGGAGCGACAACGTCCTCAAAGACATTTCTGCCTTGGAGCTCCTGAACTGGAGAGAGCTGGCACTAAACTGAGATGAGTGGAGGAAGACTCTTGAGGAGGCCAAGACCCACCAGGGGTTGTAGAGCCATAAGTGATGATGATGATGAAATTGTCATAATCATAGAATAACGACGCATGTGATTTTTCTCAAGTTTGCAGAAGAGCAGTTTGAAGTTTTATTTACATAAAGATACTTTATGTCATAGCATAGGTCGATAACTACAAAAGATTTTCCTTTGAAACATGGGTTAGTTATTTAAAGTTGATACCTTTCAAACCTCAAATATAGTCATCGCAGTACAGCGACGTTTTTACACATGCTGCATTATTCTACGATCGCAAATCAGAACCGGCGTTATACCGACTTCGTATGACGACGGTTAAATTAATGAGAAACGATACAATTTTTATATACCATTAGATTCTTTTTAGTTTATTATTTAGCTTTTTAGTCATTAGGCTTCACTTTTAACGATCCAAAAAAGTCAATATGGAATTTTTTGCACATCCGTCATTGTTCTACGATCATGACGAAATGTAAATATGTTGGTAAGTAAATATAGAATATAGTTATAAAAATGTAGACTATAAAATGTAAAATACTGGTTAATACACGGTATGTCATATTAACTACCTTAAGGTATAAAAAAAATGACAATGTTTTCCGTATGTAAGAGCTGATAGAATGTTTTGATTAAAAAACTCTCCGTTGACGTAAATTTGTGGGTTACTTCTGAAGATTTACATAATTAAATCTTCCGATTAGGTCAGTTTTATCTAATTTTATTCATGGTATTTTTTTAGAATGACTTGAATTTGAATTGAATTCTAGAAAATTGACAAATATTGTTCAATTTAAATATCCTGACATTTAAACAAACAGTAATAGTTGAGCTTTCCTCTGACTAATTATGAGCCTTCTTACGCAAATCTTTGCGTGAAATTCTAGGACCTCCAACCAAGCACAACGAATCGAAGGCTGTTTCGGGTATGTGTACATTGAATACAATCGGCCACATTATTGGCCAACCGTGTGTGACGTCACTTAATCACGGAAATGAAGATAGAGAGATGGTCAACCTCTTCCGTTAGTTCGCAATCTAATAGCGAATCGCCAATTGCCATTGCGTCAGGTGTCCCTCACGGTTCTGGATTCAGTCCTACGTGCAATTTGACAATATTATTTTTTAAATTTGCTAATTTTGATTGCATCAGGCGTTCCTCATGGTTTTGGATTCGATCCCATATACCGTTCGGTCACGTAATTTACTAATTAAATGCAGAAATAGATGAAAACTCTCGTTTAATTGATTGCTATATATGGATGTGACACTTGGTCTGTCACCTCACCGCAGGTATGTAGGGTTGCAGATCTTTGAAAGTAAAGTCTTGTGCAAGATTTATGACTAACGTTAGAGAATGGACAATATTAAAGAACTTTGAGGACAGTATGACGTACCAGATATGCTCATGCCAGATATACGTCTTTCTAGACGAAAGTAAGGAGGTTGCAGTGGGCGTGACATATAACGAGACTTAACGAGTAAACTAAACTTTGTACTGCACCCTCGTTGATTTATTTATCATACTTTAGTTTCGAAAGAAGCAATTCTCTCATCATCATAACATAACTGCGCGCCTCGTGGCCCAGTGGTCATGATACTGGCTACTCATACTAAAGTCTCTGGGTTCGAACATTTTCGACGTGAGTATGTTCAAATTTTTCAAGAACACAATTCTGGATTTTATCCCAAGGGGGACGTCATTAATCAAGATATATTACAGATGTTTCAAAGAGACTAGAGCTATTTTTATATGGAAAAGTAGATAAGAAAGTCTATTTGGGTGATTACGGTACTTAGGACCTATCGTAAGTGTTTCGTTTATATGAGACGTATACGATATACAGCGTTATTTGGAAAACATTAATAACCTCGCAGGACTATATTCCTACCTTGATTATGAGTCGAACATGTTCAAGCAACCATGACCTAATATCAATAATTATGGAGATATGCGAGATTAAAGTGTGCATTTTTTTTCAATATTTCTGAATTATTTAAGTAAATGTTGAACTATCATTACAGTAACTTATATCGATTACGAAAAATTCATTCATTTTAATACAAGTTAAATAAAATGATAAATACCATGCAGAAATTCCAAATGGAATATTTTACAGACATACATATACACACATACATACAGACAATACATACAAAATTTACAGTTGGAATTCGAAGGTTTTTATTATTTTATTTGACTTATATTAAAGGAAATGTATTTTTCATATTCGATATAAGTTACTGTAATGATAGTCCAACGTTTTACAAAAAATAAGCCAGAAATATTGAAAAAAATATACAAACTTTGATGTCCCATACCTTCATAACTATTGATGTAAGATCATGGTTTCTTGGACATTTTCGACTCATAATCAAGGCAGGAATCCTGTCCTAGTCCTGCGAGGTTATTGATGTTTTCCAAATAACCCAGTATATTGAAAAATAACTGTTTATGTTTTCATTCTTACTAAACGTTGTTATTGAAGTCATAAAACAAGTTATTTCCTTTCAAGTTCCAAGAAAGAGGAAACACAAAAGTTGGCAAATTATTCCAAACTGTGCACGCGAAAGAGGTGCCCTCACGCGATTGCGTTGTCAAATGCGTGCGCGTGAGTAGCACGCATTCTGCACGTCTAAATCATTAAAATGTGTAGTAGTTTCCTCATCATGAGCGACGCAGTTCTTCGGAGTACGAGACCAAAGCGTTATTTTATTTTATTTATATTAGGAGAAATTAACAGCAAATCTTAAATTGACACAAGAGTTAAAAACTAACCCATAAAAAACTAGTTTTTAATTTACTCCCTTTCTTTGTAAATTAAGTTTACCATCATGTAATAATTGATTGACTGAAAATGAAACATGTCTAGACAAATGTCTATGTCAAAAATCTCTCTTTATTATTTGATTTCTTCCCAAAAAACCGAAGTGTGCTGTCATCTATGAACCAATTGTCATCAATTTTCGAAATTCGTAGTGAAGTACCTATTATACCTACCGATGGAGTAATTCAAATTTTAAATATTCCGTGACGTTATCGGGCCGCCGGCGCCGTTGGTAGTGATCAAACTTTTGTAATGATTCTAATTTGAAAAAACATTAAAATTTCTAAAAATCCAAAATTATAGTATAATTATTATTATTTTTTAACGAAAATTTGATAGATCTTTTTGATCATCGCCACGAGTCTGCTTGCAAAGTTTCAGCTCGATTGGATTACGGGAAAAGGGTTACCAAAGTTTTTTTATCAAGATTGTGCTACACAAGATTCTCAGCGGAGCTATTGATTCTCTCTGTCTATCTGATATAAATTTACATGTTAAACCCCGCATAAGAAACCCGGAGTTCTTCAGAATAAGTCAGCACACTAATAATGTCGGTTATTTTTCTCCCATCACAAGGTTGTGTCGCACATATAATTTGTATTGTGCTGACCCTAACATTGATGCTGATATTCTTGCAGACACGTTATCTTCGTTTAAAAACTCACTCATACACAACATCCATTTTCTAAACGACGACATGAACCTATAGATCCATTAAATACTAATCGCACTACACTCAAACACAAATATATAATATACATAAATGTACATGTGAAATATAATTAATTACAAAAATACATGTTACTAGAGCGTGTCGAAGACACTTGTAATTGGGATAATGGCATGGTCTTCACTATAATGTTTATTATCAGAGTATCATGTACCCATTATCCTGTTTAGTGTCTCTAATAAATAATAAAAAATAAAATAAAAACAAGCAAGCAGATGCCACGAGTTAAAAGAAAGGAAGTAAATAGCCAATTATGCCAATTATAAACTTTCCACTTAACATTAATTATTAATTATATAAGCAAAGTGCGACAATATGAGATAATGTATAGTTTCAATATATGTTACATTTATGTTTAATCTGGGCAGCACTTAAAAATGTCATCAAAAGCGCTTGGAATATTTTCATGTTGACAAATTGGAAGTTGGAAGATTAATTGCTGATGGCTCAGAATTTTTTGTCGAAAATATAACTTTCAATGTTCCTCGTCGCCGACTTAGGATATACAATACATTTTCTCTCTTAACTTTCAATAACAATATGGCACATTTTAACTCTATATCTAGAATGTTTAAGCCATGTATTCACTAGGGGACAAATTGTCCCTCAACAGCATGCGCGGCATAGAGTCTACGTGACGTTGCAACGTCGTGCACTGTTCCGCGACCTCGCGCACAACATAGCGCGGCATTTCTACGTGCCGTGGCAACGTTGCCATGCGCACGGTACCCGAGCGTACTCACTGCAACATTCCGCGGAGCGTCAGTACCACGTGGTATGTTTACAAGTGAATACGCATGCGCTGTATCTGTCAAGATGACAATGCGGGGAAACGAAATCGTTCTCGAACTCACCGAGCTGTATCGATCGAAGATCGCATAGAATGTCCGTCCTTCTTTCTCTTTGCAGTTAATAATTTCGCATTCTCCTCTTTTTTCTCCTCTTACTTTTCGATAAACTCATTAACATAAACAGATACGCGGCTATCACCATAACCTCATAGGGCGATATATTTCCGTGACGTCTGGAAAACAATAATTATTTGCAAAAAGGACCTTGTTTTTAATAATATTCAATTTACTGCAGTAAAACCTTGTTAATTTGAAATTGCGACCCAAAAAAACATTTCGAATTGCGCGGAACCCCGTTCTCGCCAAATGAGATACCGCAGCTGTCATCCATAACCTCATCGGATGACATTTCCGCGACAAGATATGCGAGTCCCGGTGTGTACACGTCAATTGACCGCGTCATTGTCCCCGAAACATGAGCATAGATGTTGATGCGACATGTCGAGCGGAATGTTTGGCGATTTGTCCCCTAGTGAATACATGGCTTTAGGTCATACAACAAAATAGAAAATAATAATAACGTCCTCATTGTCATATTTCATGACAGTTTCCACGAATACAATACAACTATTACCAAACTTACGAAATTAGCTGTTCAGTCTCACTCTGTTTAAGCTCACTCTATAAAATCACTTTTTTTTGTTCTTTTTTGTGTATATTTTGGCCTTTACTTTTTATCTCTATGTTTGCTGTGTTCACATTTAAGTGATGAAAAGCATTTAAACTAATTGTATTTTGATTGTATTACCTATATCGTGTTATGTTGTGCAGTAAGCGGGGTACCACAAGGCTCCCACCTGGGTCCTATTTTGTTCATTATATTCATTAATGATGTAATCCCCATGCTTTTGTTATCCGGTGTGAGGTGTTTGCTATTTGCAGATGATATGAAACTCTATAGAGTAATAAATACGGAACACGACTGCAAACTTCTGCAGAATGCACTGGATATTTTACAGAAATGGTGTGAAGAAAATAAACTTTCTTTAAACATCTCCAAATGTCAAATGCTGAGATTCTGCCGTACCCGGACAATAGTAAACTATGACTACAAAATTAATGGTATAACTTTGAGTGTCGTTGATGAAATTAGAGATCTGGGCGTAATTGTAGACAATAAGTTTTCTCTTGTGTCACATATCAATTGCACAGTTGATAGAGGCTTAAGAACCCTAGGTTTCGTACTCAGATTAAGTAAAGATTTCAAAAATATTGGAACTTTTAAACTATTATTTAAGAGTCTGGTTAGACCAGTATTAGAAACAAATTCAGTTGTATGGAGCCCTCAATATGCTGTTCATGTGTCACATTTAGAGAGAACACAAAATAAATTTCTCCGTTTTATCAATTATAAACTTAATTTACCATCAACACATATTGATTATAACTTTTTAAGATCATTTTGCTCTCTTGATAAATTGGAAATAAGAAGAATTGTAGCTGATCTCGTCTTTTTTCACAAAATAATTAACGGGAACATCGACTGTCCACAACTGTTGGAACGAATCTGTTTGCGAGTTCCATCCCGAGTAACCAGAAATTACGCAGGGTTTGCCTTGGAAGCTGCGACAACTAATTACTTTTTTAATTCACCACTTCAAAGGCTTCCCAGACTTGTTAACAGATTTGAACAGTTAGACGTTTTTTCCACAAATTTAAATAAATTCAAACATACAATTCGCAATATTCTTAATCAACAATGAACTTTCCTCTATGTCTAAAAATAATCCTCAAATATATGTAATTATCACTCTTTTCTTGTATTCTTATCCTATAAAAAAAAAAATTCTTAATTTATATTTCTGTAATTATCGCTAATCCTATAAAAAATATGATGTATTTATAGATTTATGAAATTATGGATTCTGTGTTTAAGTTTAGTTGTAGAGCTCTTTTTATATTTCTGTTATTATGTCATTTTATATTTCTTTATATGACTTTTTTTATTTTCTTTTTATATTTCTCATTACCGACATGTATTACCCAATGTTTATGTAAATGCTCTGATGGGCGTATATATACTGAAATAAATAAAATAAAAAAATGTGTTTTTCATTGTTTGTGAACCAATCAAAAATAAAATAAAAATATATTGAGAAGAGGAAGAGCGGAATGGGACATATGATTAGGATAAGGGAAAAAGGGATGGGAGTATATGGGAATGTAAATTGAATAAACTGTTTGGGTGCGATTTTGAAATTAAATGTAGTTGTAATTTATATTAAATGAATTTGTGAATCTATAGATGAATTAATTATGTTTAGAGTTGGTCTTGCAAAGAGGGAGATGAAAAGTAGGTGACTGTCTGCTGTTACGATTTGGATATGAAATATTGTGTGCGATTTTAAATAACATTACAGAGTCCGCTGTATTTCTACGGCAAGCTAGTCTGAATATCATTCTCAATATATTTTATCATTTATTATTATTATTTATTATTAATTAACGGTAAAAAGTGTACATTACATCATATTCAAATGTTCACAAAATATTCATAGTTGCACTTTAATGTCACTCTAGGACCATCTATTAGGTTCAAATGTGCACAAAATATTCATACTTGTATTTCAATGTCACTCTAGGACCATCTATTAGGTTCAAATGTACACAAAATATTCATACTTGTATTTCAATGTCACTCTAGGACCATCTATTAGGTTCAAATGTACACAAAATATTCATACTTGTATTTCAATGTCACTCTAGGACCATCTATTAGGTTCAAATGTACACAAAATATTCATACTTGTATTTCAATGTCACTCTAGGACCATCTATTAGGTTCAAATGTACACAAAATATTCATACTTGTATTTCAATGTCACTCTAGGACCATCTATTAGGTTTCAAATGTACACAAAATATTCATACTTGTATTTCAATGTCATCTCTAGTACCATCTATGTAGGTTCAAGATGGTACAACAAAAATATTCATACTTGTATTTCAATGTCACTCTAGGACCATCTATTAGGTTCAAATGTACACAAAATATTCATACTTGTATTTCAATGTCACTCTAGGACCATTTATTAGGTTCAAATGTACACAAAATATTCATACTTGTATTTCAATGTCACTCTAGGACCATCTATTAGGTTCAAATGTACACAAAATATTCATACTTGTATTTCAATGTCACTCTAGGACCATCTATTAGGTTCAAATGTACACAAAATATTCATACTTGTATTTCAATGTCACTCTAGGACCATTTATTAGGTTCAAATGTACACAAAATATTCATACTTGTATTTCAATGTCACTCTAGGACCATCTATTATGGTCATTAATGACCTGTTGACGGTCTGTCTGTTAAAAAATGTTAAATACATGTTAACCAGCCATAAGAAAGTCTTCATTTACGAGTCATATATTGCGAAATAGTGTAATTTAAAGAATGTTTTAAGGGACATTATAAATTAAATAGTTAATTAACGATTAATTAATAAATCGCTAATTAACTTCGAGTATTTTCATTCATTCCTCGACGTATGACAATATATCGTCATAATCGTAGAACAAGAATGCATGTGATTTTTCTCAAGTTTGCAGGAGAGCAGTATGAAGTTTATTTACATAAAGACACCTTATGTCATAGTTCGATGACTACAAAACATTTTCCTTTGAAACTTGGGTTAGTTATTCAAAGTGGATACCTTTCAAACCTCAAATATAGTCAGCGCAGTACAACGACGTTTTTACACATGCTGCATTGTTCTACGATCGCAAATCAGAACCGTCGTTATACCGACTTCGTCTAATGACGGTTAATTAATGAGAAAAAATACACTTTCCATATACCACTAACTGTGCTCGCGCGGCTTCGCACGCGTAGTTTTTCAGTACAGTGTTTGGATCATCATAGAACTTTCGCAAACCTTCTAGAACATTCTCCTTCCAGAACTTTAAAGAAATTTATCGAATGTACAGGAGCCTTCTAGACAAACCGACACATTCCGCCACTCAGTTTAGAACCTTTTCCTTCCAGAACTTTCCAGAGCAGTTTTTACCGAAATCTTCCAGACTCACCGACACGGTCGGCGCGCCTATTTTGAAACAATCCGAAGCATTTGCGGCCTTTCCATAACAAAACAATGAGCTAGGAAGCACATTTTCGTCACCCACTCCCACCCACGCATAGGCACCCCCACCAAACTTGCATATTTTCGATGCGACACCAAGGGCTATCCACCACCATAACCACCGGTGGGTGGTTGTGACTCATTGTGGAGAAAACTTGGCGGGTAGGGAAACACGGAAAACGTTTCTTTTATATATATATATAGTATATATATATATAGATATATATATAGATATATATATAATATATATATATTACTATATATATAGGCAATATATATATATATACATATATATACATTGGGTTGCAAAAATATAAGTTTCTTTTTTTGTTATCTCATAAAACATTAGAATTATTGACATGTTAATGTCACAGTTCTTAAGAGATGATTATAGTCTGAATTTTGGTTAGTTTAAAGTTGATTTTTATACAATCACACATCATGATGAGGGAATGCAATCCCGATCCCGCCAAATCGGGATCCGCGAGATTTCGAGGAATTTAACGAGATCAATCCCGAACCGAAAAATCGGACGAGATTATCGGGATTATCGGGATTGACAAACATTTTTTATGTTTTATATGCTTAATTGTGTATGTCTATAGAGCTTTTAGTAAGTACTTAAAAATTATGTCCATGTTATATTCAAATAATGAAAATAGCTTTGAATAATATTTGCTGTATTTTATCAACCTAACATAGTAATAAAAACTACTACTAGTTAGTATTTTTTACTCTAATGAGGAAAATACACTTCTTATATACCATTAGAAGGCTTCTTTTTTCACTTTTTAACTTCCACAAAAGTCAATATGAATTTTTCGCACATCCGTTATTGTTCTACGATCACGACGATATAAAAAAATTGTATATGCGTGCGCATCATTTCGAGTTTAACCTTCGTGTTTTTTTGTACCGCGCCGATTGGCACTGTGGCGTGTGAAAAGCGATAGATGGCACTTTCGTCCAATGCCGCCGACGAAATTACAGCCATTAACGTATCGCTATTGAAACGTTTAAAAGTGCACGGCTTCCGGTTCTGCCTGCGTGCAAGATGGCGGCCGGGCCGGGGAAAAATCGATTAATTCAAACAGCGCGCGCGCGCACTTCCGCCGCGCGCGCCACGGTCGCGTACACGGGCAATTGAATCGGGATTTGAAAAGTGTCGTTGGAGTTATGGTATCGTAGAAATTCAATCACGAGGTTCGTGCTGCGGTCGACAGTCGGCGCCACGTGTCCGCATGCGAGGTTGCGGTGATGTCTTCAAACCATCGACGGCCGGTCTCGCGATCCCGGCCTGTTTACAGTAGTTACGAATCTCAGAACGTCGATAGGTAAATTAAATTCCGAAACCGAAAGTTAATATTAGTTATATATTAAGAAAACACATTATTATTGTGAAGTTGCAAGTTCCCGTGTATCGGTGGTGTAACGTAGGTTTACATGTCACAGTGCAATGCTTACTTAGGCTTGACGTCACGTAGACGCCATGACGCCTGCGGACTTTTTTTTTTTTTATTTATTTATTTATGGGAAACTAACAGTACATATAAAGAGATTATACATGATTATTGAACAGTACAGAGACCATCTTACAAGTTTCCACAGAACTAACATGTTGTGTTTTAACATAAAGCAACAATAACTTGACTTATATAATAAAAAACAAAAAAAATCAAAGTTTTAAGTTATGGACAAACTATGAGAGTCAAAGAATTAGAGGCAAAAGGGGAATAAGGAATGGATAAGAAAGGACAAATCTACTCAGTAAAAAGGACAAGAGATAAGAATAAAAAGAAGTGCTAAAGATATATGTATAGCATAAAGATATCTGATCAATACATCTGCATATATATATATATATATACATATATATATATATATATATCTATATATATATACACGAGGTGTGGGCAAAAGAAAAAATGCATATTAAAGAAAGATACAAGATAAAAAATTACATATACCAAGTCTGTTTAAAAGAATGTTTAAAAGATGGATTAAAGAAGAGGAAAAAAAAAAAGGTTTATGACTGAGGTGAATATCCAAGAGTTTTAAATTCATAGATCGATGAATTGAAAAGATCCAAGTCGCTGAATATAGAGTTGAACAAATTAGACGAGCGATATATAAAAGAGTTTTGCCGGGAGTTGGTATTACAGTGTGAAAGGCTCAAGGACTCGACCGATCTAGTGGATCTTCCTTCCGGGTACTCTCAGGGAGATGGACTGCAGCAATGCCGGGCAGTCAATCTTAGAGGTAGCTGGTTCATGAAGAAATATAACATCTGCAGTATTTCTAGTATCATTGATAATTGATTTCAAGTGGAAAGTTTATAATTGGCATAATGTACTATTTTCCTAAAATAAATCAATTTGCCGTGTTTTTGGCAGACGTGTAGAGCTATATTGCTGCTGTGGTGCACTGCGGCTCAGCGCGGTTGCCATGTAGCATTCTTCACCGCATCCGTGACACCCAGGATTTATGAAGAAATATAACATCAGCAGTATTTCTGCGATTGACCAGGGGTGTAATGTTAAAGAAGGTCGAGGAATCTACATTACTAATGTGAATACGATGGGAACGAAAGTCAAGATATTTTATGAATCTGTTCTGAACACTTTCGATTCTGTTTATATGAACTTGATATCTGGGGCTCCACACTTGAGATGCGATTTCATCTACCTAGATTTAATTTCGTGCGAAATTAAAACTAGGTTGATGAAAATGCAGTTATTTGCGTAAAAACTTAGTTTATTATTGCAATAATGTTATTTTCGGTAACAGTAGACGTGTGCCTATATTGTAGAAGGTTATTTCAAAATCAGTCATCATGCGTAATTTTTGCTCTAGAAGATATTTTTTTGCTTGAATGTCAAGTATGAAAAATTGAATGACAAATTCTTCAAATGAAGCTTGGATGGTTTTTATCGCAGAGACATCAAGAAACTTGTAGAACGTTGTAAATAATAAGGGAGCATACTAGCATGTAGGTTAGTACTGGCTTGCAATACCGTATCGAAGTCAGGGTGTGTCCAAGTTTGTGTTAGGTTAAGTACTGGATTGCAGTACCGTGTCGAAAGCAGGGAGTATTAATGTAGTGCGTGGTGATACCGTGTCGGAGACAGGTGTTGTTAACCCTGCAATGAGATCCGAAACGTCGGCTTGAGATGTCGCATATACACGGCAGAACATCCCGGAAAACTACAAACGGAAGATTCTGAATGGCCGTGAAAAACTGAGAACATTTTTTAATAATTATATTTTCGAGGCCGTAGAGCAATTCGTCTACCTTGGTTCACTATCACACATAATAATAATATCCCTGAAGTTATGAGCAGATGAATCAATACATACTTAATTCGGTATCCAATCGTAGCTGAAATCTAGGTTAATATTTATTTATTTATTTGTTTATTTAACGCCCTTATGGGCTTTTACAAATATACTGAATATAAATTAAAAAAATAACATAAGACAGATAAAATAATAATACAAATAATAATAGTTAAAAGGTAAAATAATAATACAGAAAAATTATTATCCGTTTCCATTTCGTTGAGATGTAAAGAATTGTATCAGCTTTGTCCTGTACACAGTTATATTATCAGCAAAAATGTCAGCCGCCTCTGCATGTTCATTCCCTAATGAGTGTAATCTGGGAATTACAGAGTTTGCTAATGCATTAGTTCTGACAAGAGAAACTAATGTTAACCTATATAAAATCATAATAAGACCAGTAGAGGGTTCGCCAGATAAATATGCCAAAGCTCATAGGGGGACCGTAATGTAAAAATGCAAAAATATTTTACTTTATTTTCAACATTACCGTATACATATATTTTGAAAATCATGTTAAAAAAATTAGATTCAGGGCAAAGGAACACTTAAACAAACTAATTCGATTTATTCATTTTATTAGATAAATAATATAAACATCTAAATACTAAATTGAAAATGGAAAAAAAATATTATCTCGGAAAAATGCCAAAAATAAAACAAAAATATTTAAACGAATCTAAAAAACTATTACTATGCGGCGCAAACAGATGTGCCATCATTTTCGTCATCAAATAAAATAAAATTTAAATCGCTTTTATCGGTGAAATCGTCAAATGCATGCCAATGTAGGCAATCTATTTTGCATATATGACTGCAGATATTACTCCACTCAACGCTAATGCTTGACCAATTTTTTTCTATCGCATTTAAGTCTGGGTAAGTCTTTAGCAGAAGCTGTAACACATCACGGCGACTTTCGATGAACAGCGTATCGACAGCGAATTCCTTGAAAATACTTCAGATATGGTCACCGTATTTATCTTCAACAAACAAGCGTGCGCCCGCGCCGAGAGATGGATACGCACTAAAAGGTTTATTGCTAGTCCGTTGCTATGGTCGTGAAATGACTTTAACCAATCAATGATGCGATTTCCAATAGCTCATTAATAATGCCTGCATATTACACGAATTATTTGTTTATGTGTTAATTTTGGCATTTTTATTTGACGAACGCTCCACTGACATACATACTTAGGCCTTAACATAATGCGAGGAAACCCGAATTAGCGTGTTTGAATATACGATCCTGCGACGAATCTACGGCCCACTTGTGACATTGGTACCTGGTTAGGTATAACCATGAGATGTACCAACTCTATGATGATGTAGACGTGATAAGGTATATCAAAATCTCGAGGCTCAGGTGGTTAGGGTGCCTAAAAGGGTGCTGAACTATAGACCAGGGGAGAAGCAGGAGAAGAAGACCCTAGTGGAGTATAGCGGGATGTAGCGCCGAAGATTATTATTATAATATTCAGAATATTTTCAGGGCTAATTCCAAGAATATGATCCCGTTGTTCATACAATGAAAATGAGTATTACACTATGTAATTTGATGTCCTGATTACAAAATGAAACATAATTGACGCTTAAATAATAAGTATTAAATAATAATAATAATAATAGTAATATTGCACTTTAAAGTTTCGAAAAAAGTACCGTATATTTTGAAATTTTGTAGGCAATATCTGAGGAAAAATGTGTAAATTATAGACAATATACAAGGTTTATATGTTAAATTTATATTTATAGACGATTGAAATGTATTTATTTATTTTTTATTTTATTTATTTATTAATTAACGCCCTCTAGGACTTTTACAACAGATAGGTAGTGTACATTAACAGAATATATACTTAAAATAAAAAAATAATAACATGTAAACATAATAATGACATAAAGTGAAAAGAAAGTACAGATACAAATAAATAAAGATATGATGAATATTGAACGTAGGTAATTTTTGTATTTTAGGTCATTAGCTTTGCTTAGGTTAGGTTAGGTTAGGTTAGGTTAGGTTAGGTTAGGTTAGGTTAGGTTATTAGGTTTGATTTGTTTAATTTAGATTACGATTATTTTAGTTAGATAAAATTACAGGTTTATGCTTAGGTTTATTAATATAATGTGATTATTTTGATGATTTTTTTTTTCTATTATGAATAAATGATTAAAACTATATTTTAAAGGAAATGAAAGAATTTATTAATTTCTGTACTATACGGTTTGCATGAATGTTTGGTGTTACCATGAAAAACAAAATTGATATCGCATATTTTTTTTTATCGTTCGCGTTTTTTCTTTTATATATTTTTTTCTATGGTTCTTAAAGTAATGACTGACATTCAAAATGTATGGTACAAATTTCGAAATTTTAAAGTGTAATATCTTATTTAAAACTTATTATTTAAGCATCAATTATGTTTCATTTTGTAATCAGAACATTCAATTATAAAGTGAAAAATACTCATTTTCATTGTATAAACAACGGGACCATATTCTTGAATTATGCCTTGAGTGTTCAAATTTTTCGAGAACTCAATACTGGATTTTATCCCCAGGGGGTCATCATTAATCAAGATATATTACAGATGTCTCATAGAGATGAAGCTATATTGTTATATGGGAAAGTAAGTATGGAAGTCTTTTTGGGTGTTCATAGGGTTTATGACCTATCGTGCGGCTGGCTTACGTGATCACTTTACGCAATGTAACGTTCACCCATGATAGATTACCACATCTATCAAATTATTGGAAGTTGTACAAATGTTTAACTTACACAACTTGTTTCGTTTTGACATATAGCTATTGTTAATTTTTTTAGTGTTTTTTAACCTTTTTTATACAGTTATGAATTGAACGTGTTTAAAATACACGGATCCCGATGAATACATTTTTAATTTGATATCTTTTCATATAAAAATGTGATCACAAGAGATGATATTTCTAGACGATCGCCTTAATAAAAATCATTGTAGAGTTAAAATGTAATTATATGACTGTTTTGAGAACACAATTAGTGTAATTTGTTTACAGAGGGATAATAATAGATTAAAATAAATGATAGAAGCCTCACACAGAGATGCTGCTATATACCAAACATAATACTTTCGTTGTCTGTCCGTCCGTCCGTCCGAACTAATTAGGATTACTAATTTACAATGTACTGAATTCGAGATTTTGTAGAAAACATGATTTTGGAAGGTGTAGATACATAAAATCTAGAATTCATCACATGTTACATTAGTAATCCTCGGTGACTGCATTCAAAACATATTTTCAACTTTTTAGACATTGCTGCCTTTGCTTTTAGCGCTTGTTCAGACACAGCGGGAACCGTTCAGTTTCAGAATCGCGTTTCAAAACACGCGATTTGTGTCATCTGTTCACACAGCCGCGGTTAATAAGCGATTTGTGCGCGCGAAAATAAACGTCAGTTTGACAGCTCCGGTGCCGTTCTCCATCTTTGAATACCAGAGATATATTCGCTCATTACTTTGTTAATGACGGCCGTGTTCCATGGCAAGACACATAAATATCATTCTGTCAGTTCATTTTTGGTGAATAAATAAATACCTACTTCTCTAAAATACTCTTTTTTTCCACCATTTCCAAATATCTCCACCAACTCCTGCCTAGCTTGGTTCTTGGCGTATTTGAGTAATTCTCACACTATTACAGGTCTTTTCTCCACTTCATCAATAAAAAATTCAGTGTCAAAGCGATCCATAACCATAGAAAAGAGAATATAATCCACGCGTGCTCCTGTTGTGACGTGGAACCGCGCGGTGCCCGCAACGCGACCGAACGCTCTCGTAAGGCTCCTTAGTAATAGGATCGTGCGGGCGCCGTGCGGGTCTATTTTCTAGCGGTTGGGTTGCGGGCACCGCAGCGGTTGACTAACCGCACGGTTGTGTCTGAGCGATCACATACAAACCTAGGTAAATGAGACCCGCACGGATCTCATGCGATTCTGAAACGGCACGGTTCCCGCCGTGTCTGAACAAGCGCTTATACCCCAAAAATAATCACTGCAGAGTTTTGCTCATCGCAGCAGCGATTCCCTCACATCCGTGTTCGCCGCAGTCAAGTTTCGCTGCAATCTGATCTTGACTCTAGCACGACAACAGCCGGACCGCCTTCCCGAGAGGAGAAAGTGTTTTCATCTTGCGTAATATAATTAGTATTCATGTGTGTGTGTGTGTGGGTGTGTGTGACGTGTCCGGTATCGGCAGGATGATCGCTGTGACGCAACCCGCGCGTGATTATTCTAATAATTACCGAGCTGTCATATCCGAAACACGGTTGGAAAACATCTCCAACAAATTCGCAGGGCCGTACTTTTGACGTTTGATGCATTGCACCAATCCGAATATTCGAGTATTCGAACCTCGAATATATTCGCTAGTTTTTAAGTATTTGTTATTCGAATACTTTAAAAAGTATTCGTTAAGTATTCGCTCATATTTATATTATACGATTATTAATATTTTTCTAAACGAAACAAAACTTTACGAACCCTGGAAGTCATAGTAAAGGATTTTCATGTATACGATTTTTTTCTCGGAGTCGGACATCAAAGGTGTAAACGCCGTAAATTGTCGAACATCTTTTGCATTTCCCTTTTTTTTAAATCTTATGCTTATCTTTATGATTTTATTACAATAAGCACTTACGGTTAACACACTTTGTTTTGTCAACGATGGAGTCGGCTTTCCATTATTCTTTATTATTAAGCTTTCATAAATACTTGAGCCGACAAACAAGAAGTTATATACAAAATAATTTTAAAAAACTTGCACGTGGAGTGTGAGATATGAAGTAATATAAACATATCTAAAATTTTGTCAGTCATCAAGAGAATACTGACTCGTCTTTTCTTGTTTTTCATAACATATATTTTAAAACATTAAAATAAATAAATTCTGTTGGGTGTTTTTTTAATATATAAAATGTATTTATAATCCGAAGTAAATTATTCCTTTCTTAAAATTTTTACGAATATATTCCAATATATTATCATTAACTATTCGATATTTGAGTAGTTGGAATCACGAATATTTGGAGGCTCTAATTGCACCATTGCACGACATGCCCTGTCGTGTAAGAGAGATTTCAGAATAAAAAACCTATGTAACTGAGAGAAAAATTCTTCATGTTTAGGTATAACATTAACTTTGTGGTTGGACGTAATTATTATCTATACCTATAAAACTCAATGTCTGTCTGTCTGTCTGTTCTCTAATCAAATCCACACCGTTTGTCCGATTCGATTCAAATTTTGCATACTTATGCTTTGAGACCCGGCGGGTAACATAGGCAACGTTTCTCCCCTATTCTCATACCCCTTCCCCTCCCCCAGAGCTATTTTCGATGCAAATCTGTACTGTTTGACCGATCGCACTCAAAATTTGGAAACTTTTTCTTTAGGACTGGCGAGCAGCACAGGCGATATTTCCTCCCTATTCTAATACCCCTTCCCCTCCCCATGACATATTATCGATGCAAATCTGTATCGTTTAACCGATCGGACTCAAAATTTGGAAACTTATTCTTTAGGACTCGGCGAGCAGCACAGGCGTCTTTCCCCCCTATTCTCATACCCCTTCCCCCCCCCTGACATATTTTCGATGCAAATCTATACCGTTCGAATCAAACCTTTGTTTCACCCACAAATTTAATCCTTAACCCGTGTAACGCCAGGTACGAACAGCTAGTTTTTTAATAAAGAAAAACTTTGTATAAACCACTTGGAGTAACTTTACGTCTACAGGTTTCGATACCACTGTATCTTCAACAAGACGGATTAATAACTATCCGTTACTTATTTTAGTATACAAATTATTTTTTGGACGGGGGCGTGGCTACAGTTATGGTGGGGGTAATTGATACACAGAAATGGGGAAACAAAAACGTAATAATTTCGTTGGCTGTCCGTCTATCCGTTCGTCTGTCCGATGGGGCTTGAACCCCGGGATAGCAAACCCGAACCGGCCGTTGCACGCATACAACTACGGTCGCCTCTCTGTGGACCGCCAAAAATATATAAATACGTACTAGGGCTTAGCAAAGACGCGAACTAATGTTCGGTCATTTTTTACGGGTTACAGCTAGTATATTATTAATTTTGTTGGCTCTGTTCAGGCATTTTTTTGATTTCTAATATTGCTAAGATATTCAATCTAAGACCACTATTATTTATATTTTTTATTTTATTTATCTTAATTATTTGGTTCCATGCATAGTGTTGTGTCGGCTAATACCTGATTTCACTTAAACGTATTGCATTCAATCTAGTCATATAAAAGTTTTTACAATAAAATTTTTGCACTCCTCTTTAAACCTCCTTATATTCACCGTGTTTTGAATTTCATTTGGCAGGCTATCGAAGATTTTTAGATCTTTGTACCTACATCAAACAATTTTGTGAGGTGTTTCTTGGAGAAACTCGATCCTGTTTTCTTTTTTTAAATGTGTGGCCCGTTTCCAAAAGACGATTTGCGAATTCTAAACAGGCCTCTGCATCTGGCAATCCCTTTGCACCATCCATGTATTTTTTGGTCTTCTTCTGGATGTAGTTCGGGGAAGATCCGTGGGGATCGCCTGGTTAACAATGTGATCGGGTACTCTACCAACTCAACTCACCTTCCTTCATGTTTATGTTAATTTATATAGCACCGTTTTTGCGTAAGGGATGCTTCAAGGGCGCTTTACAGGTGCGACATCCCGAAAAATGAGTTTTTAGGC